>VWYH01000171.1:988797-1119910 GCA_013399365.1 Pampusana beccarii | reverse complement strand
AAAGAAAAAGGGAAAAGGGAAAACCTTCCCTACAGCCTAAGAGACCTCATTTCGCCCCCTCCCAGCAAGAAAGGCAATCATCTAAGTATAGTATTCAATGAACACTAATAAAAGGCAGTGGCAGAGGAACCAAACCATGCATGTGGAATAGTGGCACTTAAGCTTCCAAATAGAATGCTGTGAATTCAGAAGCCCAGTTAGTTACAATGACAAGGAATTTCTGTTAAATTTTATATCATCGTAGTGGGCAATAGAAAATGTTTCATCAGATACTCTTGTGACACCTGCTGCTGCGTGCTCCACCAAAACCTCTCCCAGGTCCCTCTTCTCCAGTGTGTTGAAAACAAACTTGGCCATGCTTTCAATTTTATTTGAGAGACAGTTAGGAACAGAGGAAGGATATACTCTTGTATACAAACTCATACATTATAGCAATCTGTAAACTCATTATAAACCAGAAGAATAAAAGGAATGCCCTTTTTGGGGTCTTTTTATGACAATGGCTACAGGAATTGGAAGTGCAAATAAAGAAGGACTGGTGAAATTAGAATTGAGAGTGTTCATCTAAACAAGAAAATAGAAATGATTCATGTCTAGCAGCCTGAATGATGTATTTAAGAAGTAACATTACAGACTAAGAAATAACATAACAAATTAACAAATTTGTCATTGTATTTTCTGCAGTGTGTAACATTTTTCTAGTCTAAATTGACCCAGTACTCCATTTTGACTTAGGGAAAAAAAGATCCATATTGCTCAGTGCTCTTCGCCATAAAACACACTTTACATGCAGAATACATAAAATGTTTACATAAACCTCTGAATATTTTAGAATAGATCTGTCTTATTTGATTCACAGTCCCGCTGCCATTGTTCACTAAACTTATACTCCCTTTTTGACACAGTCAAATACCCTGTTCTCAGATGGAAGATGACATTCAAGTAACTCAACTTCATTACAAGTTAAAGTATTCTGGTTGATCCCTTTCAAAAAACAGGGTATGCGCTGTTTCCTCCTCTGTCTCCTACAGATCACCAAAGTCTACCACTTGCTTTAGACATTGTTTACTCTTATTCACGATCTTCCAACAAAAGCACATACCACTCCACCTCCTCACTCCAGTTCTGGTTACAGCACTTAGCGCATGGAAAGTATGACAGGCACACATCAGAAGCAATGTGATACGGATATATGAATTATATTAGCATGGCCTATTAAGCTAATATTTATCTAATTCCCCACCACCCCCACCAAACAGGCCACCACGGCCAAGGCCCGTCTGTGACAGTTTGATCCCTTCCCCAGCTCCAGTGCGTCTTCATCTGGCAACTCCCTCTCTCAAAAAATCTTTTCAAGACTGTAGACATTCTTGAGCATCATCACAACTGTGTTCCCATCTCCCCCGTGTTATTACTGGTGCTTACAGCTGCCTCCTCCAAATCTCTTGATGGGACAGCAGACGAAAAACGCAGAATTGCTCAGAAAGGAAGCGAGTGCCCTGCTGTTGCCCAAGAAAACATAGGAAAGTACAAAATTGGAGTTGCAATTTGAATGGTTTGCAGCCAAATTTCTAGCGTGTCTGCGGCTGGTTGGGTTCCAAAAGAAAGAATGAGGGTTCAGAACATTTCTAATATTATCTGAAATGGGCCATGCAGCCCTGCTTCATATAAAAAGGATATAGCATAATGAAACACAATATTATTTTAGCTGATGAAAACAAAAAAGAGCAATTCTTACCTTAAACAGCCTCTTGTATTATCCAGATATAACAAGGACAGACCAAAAACTCAGCAAAATAAATACAGCCAGCCATCTAAAAATTAATGTTTATTCTTTTAGCCATATTCCTTTTATCTCAAGCACTACGGTCATCTTTATCCATCTTTTGAGGAGGAACAGAAGACTAACTGTTCACCAGTGTCACACTACTTCCTCAGTCGCCAGATACAACGATAAAAACCACAATGTTTTATAGAAGGATTTTCCCCTCTAAGATTAAAGACAGAATAATTTGCGTAGACACAGCACATTTTTCTAAAGAAAAGAGTGCTGTCTCCCTTAAAGTAGAAGACCTGATCCTTCCACAAAGCCAGCAGCTGAGTGAAAGCAGCACCAAGCTGTCACCGCCATCTCCTGAGAAGCCACAGCAGCTTCTTGCTTTCAGAGCTTCAACAACATCCTTGCTTCTAACGTACTTCCACAAAAACGCACCTGCCTTAAGTTTGCCCATTTGCAAGTGGGCACAAACTGGTCATCCCACCAGACTAGTTGAACAATTTATTTGTAACGCGCTTCCAGATGAAGGTGAAAAAGGAGCAACATCACACCTAAGGAATGATTTCAAGAGTGCTGAGACCCGCAGAGTCCAATGCCCTGCTTTCACCCAGCTCCCACTGTTGTTAGCAGGGGGGAAACACTACAAAAAATATCAGTAGTCACTGTTTCCATGGCTCAAAGCCTAATGCAACATTATCACTTCATTTCAAATTCCCATAGCTATTGGTTATGAAGAAGCATTGTTTCAAACATCAGTGACACTGGTAACACCAGGCTTCATAACGGTGGTCCACGCGTGATAACTTTGGGACACTGCACCTGAAAGTGCCTGATGTGCTGTAGGTGCTACCATTAACGATAATAATTTCAAGCTCAAGATGAAGACTTTAGGGAAAACAACACGTCCTCAAGATAATTACACTCAAATGCAAAACGTGATGTACTCGATGCACATTTTGAAACAGACTGCTGGGCTGCAGGCTGTATTTGCCAGTATTAGCAGCCCTCCTTTGCATGTCAGTGACATACTTTCCCTCACTCTATCACGTGCCACGGGTAAGTCAAATCCTACACTCAGTCAGATGTTTTGGGGTTAACGCAGATCAGTCAGGTAAGGTTCTAAGGTTTTGTGGTTTTGTGCAAAAAAGCCATCTGTTGCACCAATATCTCTGAACACCATGGATTCCCATTCGTTTAAAAAGACCACACATGAAGAGAGGCAGCTTCTCACAAACATACACATTTTTCCACATCGCCTTTGTGGAAGGCTCCTTCTCATTCAGTGTTTTCCTCACATTCAGAACATATGTGAAGATGTAGACGTTAGCACCATACATAGAGGGTGGCTATCTTAGGAATGTATAGTCTATCCATCAATCAGATTATCTGTTTTGTTGTTACTCACTGGTCACCTGTGTGGATAAAGCTTTCCTTGTTAAAAAGTGTCCACCAAAAGGAGAGCAGAACAAGAACAATTAAATAGGTTTTAAAGTTTTACAGAAGATTGTTTTTCCACAGTTTTAATATTAGGATTTGAAAGCCTAGAGGCATTCAGGGATAAACCCAAATCTTAGATCATTGAGATGTTGGGCATTTCTCTTCTCATTTTACGGAAATAAAATTCCCCTCCTAGCTACCAAAAGGCATATTATTATGCTGTTTAAGGAAATACCCCACTATACTTCCACAGTGCTTACGCCTTAAGCATCCCCTAAGAGCCAATCTGATGAGCTACTGCATTTGGCCAGGTTCAGAGCCACTTCTCTTAACCCTGTAGTGGACAACAGTCCCATCAAAAATTGTAACTTCCATGCTTTTTAAAGTGAAAATGAGAGTACCCTCTCTTTTTCAGATCACTAAAGTGACGTGTGCTTTATGCTGTTCAAAAGTCTCAAGTATGAAAAATAAACCCCAGGAAAGACAAACCAGAGGACTGTGCAGATCAGAATGTCACAAATCCATCTTGTACACAAGTTGGTATACTCAATAATTTATTTTTGTACATTTATTTTCCTTTACTTGTACATGCAACTTCAGAAGTAGCTGTTATATTCTGCAGTCAGATGTATAGCGAGACGTATAGTATTCCCTTCACTGGTAGTTAGTATTATACTCTCAAGTATACTAATCTAGATTATACTTATTTAAATAATTGTAGTTGCTGTCATTTTCCTGTTTACATGAATCCAAATTTTTACCTAAATGCTATTTTATTCTTACTTATCAAATCCCTTTATCAAATAAACCAGCTCTTTTTACTAGCCCCATAATATTATAAACGCAATACGACCAAACTGTAGTAAGAGAGAAGGAATAAATTGTAAAAGATGACAAATTGGCATTGTTTTGTATCTCACTTGGGCGCTGTGAGGAGCAGGTCCAACCTCGGCAAGCACCGCTTAGTTTCAGCACGTTGTAAAGTTATCTCATGCTGGGACTTAGGGAGAAATTGAAGCTTCCGTTCAATCCAACAGGCCATGTTAGAAATTTATCCTGCCTGGTCTTCATTAAACTTGTAAAACACGACTGCTAGAGTACAGTGCATAACACTCTCTAATAACACAGTTTAAACAGCAGTCAACACAATAGAAGAGGTAGAGAAACGTGACAGAAGTATTAAAGCTAAGTCAGCCCTGAAATGTCTGGAGTTGTTTAAACGTCTATCCAAATCTCTTTGGACTTGGAATCAAGAAACGAAGTCTTGTGTGAACACAGAAATGTTTTTCTCCAGTACCTGTTTGCAGTCAGGCTTCAAACACCAAGAAAAAAGACTAAGAATATCAAGGAAAAAAATAAAAATACGCTGTTTGAATAAAAAGAACCATGTTTTTTTCTTTTCACCTCTCACTGGATGAAATCACTCTGTCACCCCACAAAATACTTAATTCCAATGAAATGCTTCACTTCAAACAGTTCCTCCATTATCTTAAAAAGGAAATATGAAGCAAGTATTCTCCAAGGGAGAATAAGCAGTAATCTAACTTGCTGCCGAATTTTAGAGCGTGGGTTGGTGGAGAGAGCATTCAGTGAACACCAAAACCAGCCCCAAATAAAGTGTAAACTTTTTTTTTTTAAAAAAAGCATAAATTAAAAATCCAGTGACAAGGCAAATTAGTTTTGAAAGACAGGACACTTTTCTCCTTACTGTTTTCAGCATTAGGACAATTTTATCTTAAAAACACTGTATCTCTTATTTGTCTTGCAGCATTTTGAATGTGTATGTGTGGGCTTTTTTCCTAGCTAGATAGGATTTCTCTAGCTTGTAGGATTACGAAGAGAAAGTGAGGTGATACTAAGGGGGTTTAGATTCAGAGAGGTGTGGCTAGTCAGGCTTTCAAGTTTTGGAGGAAAGAGCACGCTTGCCTTCAATGTTTTTAATCTTGGGAAAGTTTGCCCCTTTGAGGCTGAGATTTAGTGAAATTTCAGTGCTGTTGACTTCATGGAATTTCTTTGATTTCAAACTCTAAAAGTAATAAAAACTCAGTGGAGATACCTGAAAATGGGCTTATTGAACTTATTTCGAGCTATAATTGATGGATAGGAAAGTAATGTCCAACACCTAAATGAACGTGCAGAGCACGTTCTGAAAAACTCCCAACCAAAACAAGATTGTTTCAGTAAGCCTTTTTCTATCTTTCTTGCTTAAGTACTACAGGCAATAAAATTATTTCCACAATGTTTCTTCATAAAGTAAGTGTTCGAGTGAATCAGTACTTGTAAACAAGCTCTACTGAGGATTCATGCTGCCAATTTAAGATAAACTATTTTGTATATTCAACTGCATTTCTCTGGTAAAATTTCCCTAATGAAATGTAGTAAAACTCACAAACCATCAGATCAACACACACCAGCAAAATTAAACCCCTGAGAATATTCACTGCTTTATTTTTATTAGTACTGCTTTAAATATTCAAAATGTATGGGTCATAAAATTATGCTTAGGGCAACATTTTCTCATAAGTTCATTTGTGCATGTTTTTAAATAGATTTAAAAACTAAATAATTTCAATCTCAACCTTAATGCAGAAACAAACAGTAGAATTAGTGATGGGGGCTGATCTGAATAACCCCCTCCTGAAACTGTTAATTTTAGGGTATTTTAGGGCTAAAGAATGCCCCAGGCAGCAAAAGGAATGTATTTAAACGCCTGAAGCAGTTTATATAATGCTTCAAATTTCTAGAGCAGCCCCCACATTCCCTTCCTTACAAACACAAGATAAAATTACTTGGAATTTCCTTATATTATTACTGAATATAGGACAAACAATAACGCTGTCAAGAGCCAGACAAGGTGACCTGTGATTATTTTCAATGGAAAAGATCACAGGACAATATAAAATCCGACCAGCCAGTTAGAAAAATGGGATTCCACGTAGTTCACACACATACCACTCAGCATACTATTTATCATGTCCTTGCCCTGGTCACAAAATCCAAGAAAAAATGTTCATGCCTACTTCTTCTGTAGGAGATGCAGGTAACACCACGCTCTGGCACACCAACCAGCTCTCAGCACATCCAGAGAGAGCAAAGCGCTATCGGCAGCACCCAGACTCAGCCCCGCAGACTTACACTCTCTGTATCTCCCGGAGGTATCGATCGGCACCACTGCAGCACTATGCACAGAATAAGCGATGGAAAGACACAGCGTGATTTGAAGGGGAAGATTTTTTAATATTCTTTTCATCACAAGTGAGCCAAGACAGCCTGTGATTTCATGTGGATAGCTTCAGGAGACAAAGGATGCGTTATCTGCAGTCACTAGGAGAAGGGGGTCCTCGCGTTCACCCCAACAATCAAAAGATGCCAGACCCCTGTGGAGTTGCAGAAGATGGCCTCGCAACTTCTCACAAGTTTTTTGTGGGTCTAAATGTAAAAGCAAGGCTGAGGAAGAGGTGGAAGGAGGCGGCACGTTGTGCAGGGGACCCAGCCGACACTAGGAGAAGCATCAGTGATGATAGTCAGTGCAAGCTATGCAGCTCCCACATGTGCATTCTGATTTGAGCTGCAGTCTGGCCAACTCTTGGGTCAGCACGAGCTAGAAGGCAGATAGGCCAGTATTGAAGCCTTCTGGTGAGGTAAGGCACATAACGAGAAGGCAGCAATACATTGTTGTGCAGGGCTGTGTGTGCAGTCAGGAGAGGATGCAGAAGCTGCAAGAAAAACCTCTACGCACAGCCACCTCAAGCATATGAAAAAGCTTTTCCTTCTTCCTTTCCCTCCTCTCTCCCTTCTCTCTTTCTCCTTCCTTCCTTCTTTCTCTCTCTCTCCCCTCCTTCTTTCATCACTGTGTTCTCCAGGAACAGACATTAATTTTCCCTTTCTTTTACCCTTTGCTTGCAGGCAGGAGCAGAAGCTTCCACAAACACGATGCCAGTGACTCCTGGGTAAGGACAGGGCAACCGGCCAGTACTGTGAGGGATTCCCCTGCGTGAAGAAGTCAGTTGTGAAGACCTAAGTGTCTCTTGACTTTGTAAAAGATGTTGCCACAATGCAGCCTGGCTGGAGAGTCCCTAGAGCAGAAGATTGCCTGGCTGGAGCCTTTCTGGGTGTTGAGACAGACGTACAGCAGCCACGGACAGCACCAGTCAACAGCCCAGCTGGCAGAATGGCCAAGGAATTCTGGGGGGGAGCAAGAGGTCAGGGCCTTGGATCCAGCAGTTCTCACCAGAAGAGGTTTGGAGCAGACTCCAGACCGGTCCTTTGATCTTGGGTCAGCTCTAGGTGTGGAGTTTTATCCTTCCATGTTTACAAAGTCTCGCATCCAAGAAAAGTCTGCCTGGGCTCTCCCTCACAACAGGTTCTAAACTTTATTTCACATAAAACTATTCTTGAGGAGAGTCTGAACATGTACACCCAGTTCTCCCTACAGTTCCTACAGAGAAGACTGTTTTTCTAAGGAAAAGGAATGAAATCCAATGCACATTACATCGTACATGTCCTTAAGAGAGACAAATGGACCCCAAACACACAGCTTATGCAGCTTCTCTTTGGTTTCTTTTTTGCTTCAGACATCTTATGCCAGAAAATGATAAGGTAAGAATCCAAACAGATTGGCTGTACAAATCCCACTTTATTTGACTACACAGTGAGGTAAGAAGAAAATTTTGGCTAAGAGCTTAAAAAAACTTCTTGAGGAATCCAGTGAAATGAAAGAGCAGACAGCAAGGTGAACAACACTGGGGAGGTACAGACAATTACAACCTTTCTCTAGAAAGCTGTCAATGTTCAAAAGTGACAGGACACAAACCCACAAGTGAACAAGTACAGACACTGCCCCAGAAATACTGTGTGTTGTTAAAGCTCCTTGAAAATCATTTTTAACAAAGCAAGCCTTTCAAATGCAGAGGGGAATAAAATAGCCAACTAATCACCTAAAAGCTTTTTATAACAGGTTCTCAATAGAATATTATTTAAATATTAAGACTTATAATTTATGAAATTGCTATTATAAAATATTATGTTAGCAATAATATTTCCTGAAACCTCCTTCTTGCATTATACTGCTCTTTATTCTAATTTCAGGCAGCCTTTCTAACATGAAATGCCAACATGGTACACATCAATGGCCTCGAGGGTATAATTAACACTTGTTATTTACATTTATTTTTTAAAATAATTAACTAGGAGCATGTCGAATGAATGGTAATGGGGCTTAAATTGAGACACAATATGTCAACTACCTTTCCATTTAGAAGCGAACTCCCATGTAGCTCCAGTCTGATCAGGAGGACTGGGCTGAAGCGAGAGCCCCGTGGATCACATTGCTGAGCGCCTTCGCTTGTCTCTGCCCACATAAAGCCAATGGCACAACCTATACTGGCTGTCTATCAGTAACTTTAAGAGCCTGATTTTTCACAATCATTGAGTATCAATGAGTTAAGAATCTTAGAATCCTTTTAGTTGGAAGAGACTCAAGATCATTGAGTCCAACCATTAAGGCACTGCTTTGTTTTATTGTAGGCTTCAGAGATTAAACGGAGCCTTACTCATACGTTAAGCTAAAACCACCATGGTCCTTTCTTACTACGCCCTCTCTGCTTTCCACTACTCAAACGTATGTCCTCAGTTGACACAGTTTATAGGACACGGCATAAGAGGCTATTCAAGCCAGAATAAGCTTCTGACTCAGAAAGAAGCTATGCATAAAGAAAATCCTCACAGAGTGATGTACTTTCAAAATGTATGACCTCATCCTTCCCCAGTCAGGCTCTCAAAGGGAAACAGACCCAAACAAAACATTTGGTGGAATGAAACACGAAACCAGTGTCTGCTAGTTCACTTCCAAGAGTGAAAGGCAAATCGCAAATGTGTAATCGATGTAACCATGTTTGTGTCCACTTAGTAAAGGAATAAATCCATTTTCCCAGCATCCTGAAAGATGTTACTACCACAGTGGACTTGGGGTAAAAGCAAAGAATTGACTTATAAACACATTTTCATTCAAACCTGATCACTGGTTGGGGATGCTGGTATTAATCATGCCCCTGACTCAAAAAATACGTGATTTTCAATGTCTCTCTGTAACAGACTCATATAATCAGTTTGACTCTCACCGGTTTAGACAAACTCCCTAGGTTTTCATGTATGGTTTCAAGTATACAGTTATAAATGATTAACAGCTATTTACATGTACATATATTCCACAGGACGCTCAAAAAAATCTCAATAGGAAGAAAAACCGAAGGTCTTTGTGTCCAGAGCAAAACACCTACCACATGTCAAAAAATCACAAGAATGAAGCTCCAGATTGTAAATACAATAAGAGAAGGAAGTAGAAGGAATGTGATATTTTTCAAACACAGTGTCCATACGCAGAAGAGTAGTTACACGTGTGTATCATTAATTATCTTCCTCCCCCTGCCTTTAACGTTTCCCTAGGTCTGTCCACTTTCTGACTATTTTTTTTCTTCTTTTCAAACTCCTCCTTGTCCTCCCACCTCCCAGGTCATTTTTTTTGGCCTATTGTTGTGGGCTATACTGCTAATATTTGATGCAATCTACTTACCTTAAGCAAGTCTCGCACATATTGATACTCATGAGTTAATAGTAAAGGCTGCAACACCTAACAAAGCTAAGTTGGCATCAGCACAACTACTTCATATAACTCTATGAAGACAAATTAAGGAAATGCAAGATGGGGCTTAAAGAAATACAAGTATTTATTTATCTAGACACATACTATGCTATGTGCTATATACAGGGATACAATAGAAACCACCCCAAGTAATGGGGAAGAAAATAATGAGTTAACATGATTTTAACATAAATCCTTAATACAGCTAAACCAAAATTGCAGCCCATACAATTATCCCTTCAGACCACAGCAAATCTGCTCTTCTGGCCCAAGTACCTATTCATCTTTCTACAAATATAAATGTGCGTGTACATGCATCAGCTCAAAGTAAAGCAGAAGAGAAACAACGGTCGTATTCCAACCCTAAATATTTGAAGTTTCGAATCAGTCAAATATCTTTGAATAATAGCATAAGCAAGGGCAGTTGCTGTAACTAAAGAATGATTGTTTTGACTACCACATATGCCATAGAAAAAAAGGAAGTGTATCACAAACATACACACACTATCATGTACATTTCTATATTCAAAGCAGGAAAACAGCAACCATAATGCATATGCTAAGAGAAACTAGAAGGTGGTATTCTAGACAGAAAATGTACTGTACCTGTAATATCTGTCAGTGTGAATAATTTCTTGGCTGCTGGCTAGAATATATTCTGCAGTTCATTTTGTTTTATCACATTATTCACACTTTTTTCTGGAACAAGCAGTTCTCTTCTTATAAGACTACACTCTAGTGGAACAAATGAGCTCAAGCCTATGATTGATTCTCTAACATAGTTGAGATGCTATAGCTTTATCCACTTTTTTTTTTTTTTTTTAAACGACTTTATTCATTTACTACCTCCAGCATGACTCCAGAGCGTCAACTGCTGAGAAACCGCATTGTGAAAGGTTCCCTCCACGCTCAAGGAGGTGGCGGTGCATTTTTTTAATAGTAAATTCCATGATAAGGAGGAAGAGAAGTGCCTGACACAGACAGACAGCCTCTGCTCACCAGTTCAAAAAGTGCACTCCCAGAAATATTTTCTAAAAGCTTATCAGCCTGCACATTCCTCTTCAGCTCTGTTTCCCTGATGCAAAGCTGTGAGACTCTATTTGGATCAAGGCAGCGACTCCCTGTTTTATTTCCTGCTGGGGAACTGGCAGGGATGGGAAATCAGCGGCGTCCTGAGCAGGGCCCCTTAAGAAGCTAAAGCTGTGCTATGGATGAGACAGTTTCACACAACGCTGTTCTGCTTTAGTGTCACTGGAAAATAACCTCTTCTTTTTTTTTTTTTTTAAAAAAGTGTTTTTCTGTTTTTTGGGGTTTTTTTTAACCTCTAATAGTCAACAAAATAAGGCTATTTCATGGATACACAATTCATACAGAAGTCACCACATTTGCTTCTTGCGCGACCCTCAATGCTACGAGTAGAATGACCAGGACTATTGTGGATTCCTGTTTCACTGGACTTGCCTTTTTCCTGGTGGAAGTTTTGTCTAGGGAATTAAAAAAAATTTAAAAAGACTATTTGTCCAGTATTTTCCTCGATGTCTCAAACTCACAACACACAGGCTGAATGGGTCATGCACACATATTTCTACCCAGGAAATCCCATGAAGAATTATGGGACAAATGTATCTAGTCTCAGTTTCAAAACTAGGCATTTTGAATAACCCTGGAGCAATAACTGCATTCCCAAAACATCTCAGTAAAGCAGAGATTTTAAAGATACCACCAGGAATTTAAAACAAAACAAAACAAACAAACAAACAAAAACAAAAAACCAAAACCAAAAAAGTTGTATCATCTGCTAGTTTTACAACTCAAACAAGCAGTAAAAAGATTAAAGGAAAATGTGGAGGTTCTTTAGGTTAGGTACAATCTAAGAGCCACCTGGTTGCTTTTCCTTATGACCAAGGAAAACAACTGAACTGAGTTGGGCTCCATCAACTGGAGACAACACCATCTTAACAGCCAGTTCTACAATATAAATGTTAAGATGTGTGTGGGTAAAATACAGTGGCAAGCAAGACTGGTTTTAGAATAAATTATGAAAATAATGTTGCATGTGCGGAATGATAATAACCATGGATATTTCATACTACAATGTTTTTCCTCTTATTTGTTCAAAATAACTTTTTTTTTTTAATGCAAGAACTTTACATTGCATAGTAACCACAATTTGTTAAAACCTAAGTCTCAACAGGAGAGCCAAGAAGTAAAAACATGCATGACTTTAACTCAAATTTCATGTAACAAAATGACCTTAAGTTCCACTTAAAAAAAAAAATAGAAAAGCAGCTGCATAATTTACACTGCCCCAATATTTAAAAGGCTCAGAAGGTTGGATAAGGAACAAAATTCAAATATTTAGAACTCCACCACTGGATTTTGGACTCCTTCCTTTTCCAAAGTCTTAGCTTTGTTTATCAGCAACTCTTTGGTTGTGCAAATAAAATTATAAGCACGTAACTGAGCAAGCAAGAGATGCCTCAATTTGAAAGTGCTCTGTGAAAAGAACAACTGTGTAAAAGCAAAATGCAAACCAAAAATGACTCGGAGCAGAACGAAGCTAAGCAAGCTCACGAGCTTGAGGACCTCAAGAGAAGAAAGTTTTCATTCTCGAAAAGCTCTACCCCCTGCATTCCAATGTGCAGGACATGAGAAATGAAGGGAACAGGACTTCCCAGGGGCCGCAAGGGCAGAGACACAGAGCTGGTTCTTGCTTATGCTCACAGAGAGGCTCCTTCCTTTCAGAAAACGTCTTATTGTGTCAGACACTAAACCTCTTGTGGGGAGAGACTGAGCCCGCCTCTCAGCTATAAAACTAGTACTCACCAGGAGTGCTACAGGGGTAAAATAAAGAAGAAACAGTAAACATCACCTTCATCTCTCTGAAGGACACAGGGTTGAGAATCAATGACTTCACACAATTTCCTTTAAACTTGACGTGTAAACGAACACCAAATCCCTTCCCCTGCAGCAACGGAAGAGTCTTGCAGCACTGCACCCTGCCCCCGGTGTTACACACTTATCTGCCATTTTCTGCTCTTACAGTTGGTATGATTCACCTCGGGTTTGTGCTAAACGTGGAGCTTTTTTCTTTCTTCCCATTTTTTAAATCACTGATGCTCTTTTCAGCTAAGGGGAGAACCTGTAACTCTTCTGGGCCAGCTAGAAGCCATCAACAATTTGGGCTTTGCATGTTTTCTTTATTTTGCTTTTTCTGACATCCTTGCCAGCAGTTTCAGAAGACGGGGAGCTCACAGCTACTGAACTACCCGGTACCGTTGCCCCCATCCCAACTGCTGCCTTGGGCTCTGCAAAGCTGCTGTAGCATCTTCGCCCTCTGCCTGTAAAAGAGTCTGAGGATTTTGCACTCTGCTGAATGTTTAATTCAACTACAACTAATCGGAAAGAAATGTGTGCTTGATCTCAGCCTCCTCCTCACAAGCAGGGACTTCTCACCTCCCCTCCTGCCCCTTCAGCGCTGTAATTTAGAGCACAATTCCGGGTCTGTTATACGCTACTTGGAAGTTATCATTGCTCCAGCTATTCATGGCTCATCAAGTATTGTTCTGTCAAGTGCATTGTATGGCTCTTTGTGTGAAAATGATGGATGAAATGGGATACATATTACTTAATGATTTGACTCCACAAAACATGTTCAAACAGATATGCCAGGCTTGACGATACCTTATCATCATCAACGAAACAGAGACGGCAAAATGGTGCCATGTATGTATTTCTCGGCAGTAAATGCAAGTGAAACGTTTCAGTTTCAAACCCCGACAGCTCCTTAGTCTCAGTTATTTCAGTTCAGCTAAAGATGACATGTTAAAATGAGGGCATTTATTACTAAGTGGCATTAAGAAAGGGGATATTTAACCTACCATTGAAATGCTTACAGCAATGCGTGGAGAAATCATCTAATGTGTGCTGGCAGTAATTTATGACATTGGAAGAAATGCTATCATCTTTTTTTTCCACCGTCTGTGGTCTGGCTTTGCAAACTGCAAGCCCTGAGGAGCAAGTTTGATATAATACGGCTAATGAGAATAAGTGAGCACACTGCAATATTCTTAAAGGGTTACACTGCTGAGTCTTTGACTCTTTATACTTTTTAATTTCCTTGTACAAACAGTGCAGTGAAAATGGCAAAATCCATTTGGCTGGTCTGTGCTACAAATTAAATCCTTGATTAAATTTTGGCAATTACTTCTCCGGGTCTTTTTCATTTAAACATTTTTAATTCATTTGAATAAGCTTCTTAATCATGAATCTGGCAATCCTTTGTATAGCAAGACAAACTCTAATAAATACTATAATGCAGCAATAGACAAACAGAAAGATGGATGGATGCTGAAAAGGAAGGGTGCTGTCTTTTTTTTTTTTTGTAAGTGTTGCCTATATCCATCTTTCATGAAAGTTGTATTCCAGTCTTCTGTGATGTTGAAATTTATCTCATTATGTGTTGACATTTCCCTTTGTGATGTCAAAAGCTAATAAAGACGCCAGGTAGGGTTTCAAACCCTCTTAATAAGAGGGTGGAAGAGAGATTAAATCATCCTTCATGCACAAATCAATACTGCAGTCAACCAAAGGGTACAAATTGAGAAGGAAATGTGAAGGGCTGTCACTCTCCTAGCAGGAAAGATGCTACATGGACATTTTCAACGAAGGTGCCTGAATTCAGCTACTCAGCCTTTACTGCACAGCATTGTATTACCTATTGAAAAAGTATCCCACGACCTGAAGTACTCTCTGGAGATGGTTTTGGTTGGTTGGTTGGTTTGTTTTGTTTTTCCATTTGTGAAGACTGACATGAGATAGCAGGCGGTGAAGCACCTCCTTAGTCAGAGAGGAAGGTCCAGAGCCCGCTGAGCGTGGAAAGCAGCACTCGTACTATTTTCTGTGCTGAAAGGATGTGGGGAAAAGCCATGGCAACTGGTTGAGCAGAAAGAGGCAGGAGTGAATAGGAATTAGAATAAACCCTTCAGGAGAAAAAATCTTGAGTGGAACTAATTAAATGTTAACAATTTCTTTTTAATTATTGTGCTACCAGTTTACTGCTGGCATCATGTGTAGAAAATATTGACAAATACAGAGGCTAAAAGATTCAGACAGTGTTTATCAGTGGCTCTAGAAAATAAGAGTTAAAGTTTTTACTGCTTGCCAGCTCTCTGTCGGACATGAAATATGCTAACAGATAACCTGCAGCATCCCTACTCCTGTAGCCTCTGGAAATGCTTAATCTCACCAAAAGAGAAAAGACAACCTTTGGGATCCTGAGAGGATAAACAAAGCAATTGCAGATGCCCTGGGTTTTTTTCCCCCCCTTCTCTTTAAGCCAGAAAACACCTGCAGATGGATTTCCTTCTTTTTTCCACCGCATTCCAGAGGCCTGGCTTCATGTAGTTCAGAAAGGAGAAGAATTTAAAAGCCATACATTTATTTGGGTGCACTTCAGTTCAACTTCACCTACACCTTACACTGTGAGTTCAGTGTGAGGTAAAGGCAAAAAAGCAGCCAGGTACATAAAAGACTGAGAGAAGAATCCATAGATTATATTAAGACTTAAAAGAGAGGAGATGCTTACTCTTGGCAAGCTTAGTAGTGCTGGATTTGCCTTTCCTTGTCTCCAAAGACATGGAGACTGGGTCTTGGGGATGCAATTTGAACGATGAAGGTTCCAAATACTGGTTAGTGAGCAGGCAGGGATATAAAGAGTGGATAAACTCACCTATTTGGTATAAAGTGGCAGCAGGTAATGATATATTTCCCAAATGAGAAGCCTGTCAATGCCATATACCTGTGCTTAAGCTGTATTTCACCAATACACAGAGCCATTTTAAACTTCCAATGTTGAGCCACACAATTTAGTCTACAAGTTAATAAAACCATGGTTTTCTTCTTAAAGCCTCTTCTCATGTCAAAATCTCATTCTCTAGAGTGTTCTTATCAAAGCTGTGTTATGATCCTGAATAAAAAGCTAGTGTCTGAATAATACCACAATGAAGAGGGAAAAAAAAATTTCGAACAAAGCAAAGAGAGGAAAATCCTCCTCCATGATAAAATCTTCAGTATATCACAATAAATCACATTAGAGCACGGGTGACAAACACTGCGGATCCATCACCAGCAAAGAAAAATAAGCTACCATGATCTATTTATACAAGTATAGTGATAGAAAAAGAACAAGGAAAGAAGAATTCACAAGAAAACTGCAAGCTCTGGGCTTCTAATTTTGTAGATTATCGACATTTTCTCTACAGATGTTGGCACAGAGAGCCTTCAAGAGCCAACTTTAACCGTGAATTCTCTTTTTGCATAAGCCTCTAAATACTGGATTCAATACAACATGAAAGTTGCTTGGCACAAGTAGAAGTGAAATGTCATGTATAAATGCTAGTGCCCCAAACATTGGGCCTCATATGTGAATTTAGATGATAGAACAGGTAAGACACACAAGTCAAAGATAGGACCATCAGGATCAGTATTCTGTTGCAAATAGATTTTATTTCTGCAGAATAAATCTAACAAAGACTAGTAGAAGTTGCAAAAGACTTTCTTACCATGACTAGAAACTAAGGCCCAAATTATACTTCTTGATGCACAGCGGTGTCCCTAAATGAAGCGTGTAAGGGAGATAGGCAGCTCACCACCTTCTGTGGGTAACCAGATGATGACAACAACAACAACAACCACCCAAATTCTACTCACAGGCTGGCTCTTCACAGGTGCCTATCACTTGCTGGTAAGATACTTTTATTTTCTACACAGTCTTAACATTACCTCAGTTTTGATGTGGAGGAAAAAGTCCTCTGTTTAGAAAGCAATGGGAAATATAACTACTGGCTGGCTAACTGGTGCATCAATAAACTGTTGACATCAATTATTATGTATTACAAGCCTGGCAGTAGGAGGGGTGTATGACTTCCATAACTGAAGGCTGGACAAAGACGACACTATGTTCAGACAATTCTCTCTCTCAAGTAGCAATCACCTGGCAAGCTTCTTTCACAGCTCTTGTTTTGTTTTGTATTTTTTTGTTATTTTTAAATAAATTGCTCAAATTCCAGCACATCACAGCCTGCAAAATTCATCTTCTTACAGCCCTTAGGCTGAAACATCTTTTAAAACTCAGTTTCTACAAAGTCTGAGAGGGACAATTCCTACACCTGTGTCATACACACTCCTTCCCTACCCTCCCCTGCCCAGCTGGAGAGGCACCTTCAGGATCCAGCACTGGCAAAGAGACACCCTTTGTTGATAAATGCTGGGGGCAGGCTGCAGCCCAGCACTTGTCAGGCCATTACCATGCGAGCCAGCACGTTACTCTTCTCTATTCAGTCCCTAAAGGAATCGTGTTTGACAGAAGTGAACAGCTGCTGTGTATTTAGAGATGTGAATGTATTGCATTATTTAATGAATTGTGTCATTTTAATATAATTATTACTAAAAGTCTGAACGTAAGCTTATTTTTATTTATGCTTAGAATTTTTACCCACTAAGCATTTTCAACTCTGTTTGCAGCCAAAAGTGCTTTATTTCCTTCCCAGATAGTACCAGGACTGTAGCTGCACTGCTTGCACTTGAGCCAGCTCCCCTGCATGCCACTAATATTGCTATCTTGTGTACAGTATTTCTGGGCTTTTAACAAGCTACATCCACGCAAGGATTCACATTCCTTCTGCCTTTTTTTTTGGTAAAACTCTTTTATGACCCCTGTGCTTCCACCTACATATTCTCTCTTACTTAATACCACGATAGTTAGACCTATGCCAAAAAAGTCTTGTGCATGAATTATTCCCTCATGTGCCAAGTGAGTACCTCACGTGGAGGAGATGATGAATTTCGAAAAGCCACTCGATGCTACCAATATCTTAACACACTAGCAGCCCAACAGGAATAACTTCAGCTCAGCAGCTCTCACTGTCAAGCCTTCGGCAGAGCTCAGCTCCCACCACACACGCAAGGACATGACAGTACAGATTTGATGCTGAATGCCACCACTAGGAAACTCATGGGGTTTTCCGAACAAGAGGGAATAAAAAGGGAACACAGGTCGTGATGCTTCACTTCCTTACTACTGGAATCCAAAACACGACTCGACTCTGCCTGCTTGCCACTTAAAATTACAGCAAGGTAAAAGGCTTTTAGAAGCAGTGCTCTGCCTCTAGCAGCAGACAAATACAAAATGACCGGTCGCAAGGCTCTGGTGACCACATGCATTTACAAGCATCTCATTTTATGGGCTTATGCAACAACCTCATTTTTGAAAGTCATCTGGAATCTTTCTCTGGGGCCGGGACCCTGGGCCTGACACATGTTCTTTTTGGAAGATGTTCCTGGTTTCCTAACTGTTCTTCTGCATTGCTCTAGGGCTTACAGACACTCCAGCGCTGGACACAGCCTCACGCCTCACTCACATACCTTCATATTGCTACATTACTGGGTGGATACTGAATTACTCACCACCATGGGTCACTGAAATAGTCACCTATTACTTCATTTGCAGTAGATGTTCCCGTGGATGCAGGCCAACTTAATGCTGAATATGTTTTTCACTTGCGGCATTAGACAGAAGGTGCCCTTCTTTTTTCTAAAACATCTGTTGCTATTAGAAGGAAAGTATATCTCTATGTATCTCTCCGTACATGTCATACATCTCTAACATCTGAAATCTATCAGACAGAAATGTTGCTAGCCTGCCTTATCAAATGCTTAAAGGTAAAATGTTCATACACCAAACTACCACACACCTTTTTTTTTTTTTTTAAGATAATAAGTATGTATTTAAAATAGATTGAATGGCCTGCTAGCATATGAAATCCAGTTCAATCTTAAACAGCATAGAGAAGGTGACTACAGAAGAGTTGCTCTCTAAAGAAGTAGAGAACATCATAGGAAACTATCAGCCAAGAGGTCTAAAACAATTACATAGAATTTAACTAAACTGTGGAACTCTGCCACGGGACATTTTAGATGTGTGCATTCACAAAGTGATAAGCATGGAAAAAGATCCAATCCGTGTGGAGAAACCTAACCCAGGAAGCTCCATATGTGTATGTCTGTATTTGCATACCGTACTCTTACACGCTTCAGAAGAAAGGCACAAGCACATCGAAAGCCTCTCGCATCAGTGCACCCAGGCATGATGCTGTTTAATCTGTCCCTTATTACTAGGTTTTTAATTTGCAAATTAAAATGGGGAGCTCTAGGCTGGAGGGATGTAGCTTGTTCCTCCCGAAGGGGAGCTTAAAATCCAACCTTCTTTCTGAGCAGCCACGAGTGTAGAAGGTGGCAGAAAAGTCCTGACAGGCACTCTAACAAACACACAGTCTGTTGTAGTCCCTGCGATACAGAAAAGCTCAAAGAAAAAGAAGCAGCAGCCAGTGGGGCTTCGCAAGCAACTACTGGGTTTTAAAAAAAAAAAAAGTGGGTATCCTGGAAATAGAGAGGATCCCCACGCAACTACAGAGAAGCAGTTAAAACTTGCAGGGAAAGTAAGAACAAGAAAAGCAAGTGGAGTTCATGCTAGCCAAAGGGATTAAGGGGAGTAAGAAAGGCTTTTGCAAATACTTCATGTCAGGCAGAAAAAAGATGGAAGAGGGTTATGAAGGCTGGGACAAAGACAAGACAGGACTCTAAAAACAGTAAATCGGCTTTTAATGAGAGACATAAATAAGAGAAAGTTGGATAAAACAAGGAGCGATGTGAGAAACGGAAGCTAGAGGGAAGCCCATGGCTGTGCCATCTCCTTCTACCAGCTGGTAAGGAGGGAGTGCAAGAGCCTTCCTCTTCCTCCTCACCTACCTCAGAGCTCAAGGGAGGGATGGGGAGCTCCTCCTGGGATCCTGCAGAGATAACTGACTGGACAAAGCTCCTGTGAAGCCAATAATTCATATCTTTGACCCAGAACCATGTTGTGGATTACATGGGGATTCCCTGTCTGTAATTTCTATGTACATACAGGCACTTCACATACACTCTCTCCCTGTTAAGATATGCCGGTCCAAATCTCATGGTTCGCAAACCACTGCTGTGATACCTTTTATGTCGAATCATAGAATTGTTTTGGTTGGAAGAGACCCTCAGGATCATCGAGTCCAATCATAACCTAACTCTAGCACTAAACCACGTCCCTAAGAACCTCATCTAAATGCCTTTTAAACACCTCCAGGGATGGTGACTCCACCACTTCCCCGGGCAGCCTGTTCCAATGCCTAACAACTGTTTCTGTGAAGAAGCTTTTCCTGATATTCAATTGAAACCTCCCCTGGTGCAACTTGAGGCCATCTCCTCTTGTCCTACCACTTGCTTCTTGGGAGAAGAGACCAACACCCTCCATGCTACAGCCTCCTTTCAGGTAGTCGTAGACAGCGACCAAGTCTCCCCTCAGCCTCCTTTTCTCCAGGCTGAACAGCCCCAGTTCCCTCAGCCGCTCCTCATCAGACTTGTGCTCCAGACCCCTCACCAGCTTCGTCGCCCTCCTCTGCACTCTCTCCAGTACCTCAATGTCTTTCTTATGATGAGGGGCCCAAAACTGAACACAATATTGAATCCATCAAAAGTTTCAAATTTAACCTGCCAATCAAGCTCAGGCCTTTTTCCAAGGAAGCACAAAAATCCATCAGGTAGCAGAGAAAGGGGTAGCAAAACTCCTCCAGTAGACTTGGCCCTTCAGTCACCACTGGTGGAAATCTACGGAGGCAGGTGAGATATAAACTCATGTAGTGGCTTCCAGATCAAGGATATTCTAATTGTAGAACATCTATAAACAAAGGTAGCAACAAACCAAAATCAGCCATTGGTTTTAAACTGCCCTTCAAGCTTGACCTTGAATATGCCTCTCTGGAAAGCATCAGACTATCAGCATAGAAGAATGCTACAAATATGATGGAAACTTACGGGCCAGTTGGTTGCTGTGTGCCCTTTACTCTCTCTAAAACTAGGCCAAAATGGCATTATAGCAACAGAGTAAGATGCCAGTACCTGAAGAACCACGCAGCAATTTCTGAGAAACCTTGACAAACTTTCTCTCAGAGGTTAAGATATTGAATAATTTAAATAATTTAGATACATTTATGGAAGTTTTCATGATAATCATCTGAACCAACAAACTCAACATTTGTTAAATGTAAACTCTGTATTGTTAGACTGTCCAACTTGGCTACATTAATTTTTTCTCTGGGGAAAGTTTGCAGATCTGAGTGTAGCCCAGGCCCAGGCAGGGGAACAGCCTGCAGTTCCCAGCCCTATTGACCTCCTACGGCCTCGTGTCTGTAAGATGGTTTGCACGGCAGCTGAGTAAAGCACTACTCCACAGAGAGGAGCTCCCATCGAACACATGCTCTTAACGCAAAGTCACCCAAAGGCTGTAACCTAAGCATTAAGCCTTGGCTTTGCCTGCAGGCCTGGTGGGATGATGCCTACAGCCCTTGGCCTCTCTCATGTGGCCTCCATCCTTCTGTGCAACCGCTACCTGCTTCTCCTTCCTTGTTTAGAAAACAGTTTTTAAATAGTTTACTTATATTTGGTGTCGAAGCTCTGGGCACAGGCAAGGAGGGTTGCTGAAGGCCTGTGGGAGGCACAGCTCATCGCCGCTCTCAGCAGGTACATCCCCAGCGATGTCAAGCCCACCTCACCTCCTCCACTGCTGCATTTACTGCTGTTTTCCTCCTAATGCTCTTCTTCACCTCCATACTAGCAGACAAAGCTAGACAATTTATGCTCTTAAAGGAAGGTGCACGTAACATATGTACCAAACAGTAGAGATATTTCACTCCTCCCCAGTCAATTCTACTTTCAAATGCACCTGGTCTCTTTAAATTGCTGATCAGAGATGATAAACTCTGAGTACTTCCTTTCATTCTGTCCAGTTTTCCCTTGGTTTCCCCTAGCACGTCCCAGACAAACCCACTGAATTTGTACAAGACTTTTACTCAGTTTAATAAATTAAAGGAGAAGCAAGAATGGATGGAGTCCTAATACAATTTGTGCCAAACCGAAAGTAGTCAGAGCTGAGCTCTTGTGTTGTTGGAAAATAAGTAAACCCAGCCATTTACACTGAATCTTTCACCATATATCAGTCTCTGGACAAAAGCATCTGAAACTGCTTCTCCTGTTTCAGATAAGACATAACTTAAATTCGGTTTAAACGAGCGTGAATATTTAAGCTCGGAATGGATTAAAACCTTGAAATCTGATTTCAAGTACAAATGAGATTGTTTCAAGTAATATCACAGTATATATGAAATAATATGTGTCAAAGACTGCAGAAATTTCCAGGCATTAAGACACAAGAGAAACAAAATGCTGCTAAAGCGGTGACCCAGATTAATTATTCCACTGGAAACCCAGAAGCAGTCAACATTACTCTAAGAATGGACATGACAAAATATGTCAGAGAAATAAGAAGTTACCTCAAAGGCTATCCATTATTCTTTGTTAATACCCCTAACCTTCCCTCAGGTTTTTTGATGAGCTAATGACATACGCTTCTGGGGAGAAAAAATCTGCCGTGGAGAGAGAATTGGGTAAAGCCAGAAATCACATCTCATGCGGGAGTCAGAAAATCAAAACCATTCTTAGATATTTTAACAGACTAATTTATGCACTAACTTTGCTTTTCAGAATAAATTTGCTGCTGAGGCCCCAAGGATGCCTCTCAGTGAACTAGAATATTATCAAACAAGAATGAGTGCTTTGCTTTCTCAAAATCCCAAACAACTCTAAGAAGAAAAGCCAAAGCTTATTTACAAGCATCACTTGTGCACCCTCAGCCATGAGTAACAGATTTCCATTAACACTCTGAAAAAGAGCATTTGATTTTTACAGACAAGCTACAGGCTGTACTTAACTTTGAATTCAGTCAGTGACCAAGCTAGATGCTTCAGTGATTAATTTTTATGTGAACCACAATTATTATGAGAATGTCTGTGCCGATTTCTTCATTTTCTGATTTTTCACTTTCATGTGTTTCTGTCAGAGACTTCAGCAAAACAGATTTATAAACAAGGACTTGCATTATTACCCTTGACTCTTTCATCTTCTGAAATAATCTAACATCTAATGTAAACTTGGACAAAAACCAATATGATATACATAGTTTATCTGTTCACAATAAAATTACGCAGAATAAAAATGACTTAAAGATTATTTCATCTTTTCTTATCTTTCATGTAAACTGAATTTTGCTACTGTGAGCCCTTTCTGCTCACACAGAGGGGAAAAACAACTACTTTTTATAGCATAATGAACAGTTAGCTGCAGAGAGATGCATTCAATTGCTTTTACATTTGGCAATTATTTAGTGTCACCTATTAATATCCAGCTACTGTCTCCAGCAGTCCTACCTTGCAAGGTGGCTGAACACGCTAAATGTGCTAAAAAGGAATTTCCTCCTCATTTCCATGTTTGTTACACTTAACCACAGCTCCCACTGTCCCTCTTCCCCACCAGGAAGGCAGCTCGACTTTAGGCGCTCCCTCAGTACAGCAACTGGTCGGCTCTCCGTGCTGCTTCTTTTTTCTGCTCGCACATTACAGTGCCTTACTCTTTCCACTATTATCTATAATCACAACCCTATTGTTGCCTGTGTTCCTTGTCCACCTTAGGGGAAAAAAAAAAATCATAGATCTGAGCCCCGCCCCTCGCCACCGGCCCCAGCTGTGATCTTGTCTTATCTTTCCATCTAAGCAGAGCTGGAAGGTTCAAGTGCAACGTTGAGGCTCGGAGAGCCAAGTTCACCGAGTTCACACCATGTCATTGAAGTCCCAAAGATAATTTTCTGAGAAGTAGGTGCCTTTCTAAGCTGATTTCATGGCTAAATTCCAGTTTTCGTACTTTAGATCCCTGCGTACCTTATGTTTGAGCACTGTTTTCCACCTGCCAAAAGCACTGAGCAGTACCGCTGTGCCTTGTAAACCTTGTGGTGTACCTGTACAAAGACGGATGCATTTCACCAACACAGAGATTCACGTAAAACTGCGCATACTGATTTGAGGTCCTGCAGCATTACAGGAAGCTCATAGCACACTTCTGGGGCTTTACTATACTATTGACCCTTTTCACTCACTTAATCAGCCTTTACAGTATTAGTTTCTTAATGCACCTTCCTTTACCAAGCCCACAAGTTGATCAGCATCTCCCTCAGGAGAGCTCATCTCCCCTTAAAACGAACAGACATGAAATCAGATCAGGTGGTGTTTAATTCAATTATGATTCTTAAAGGGTCTAAATGTTGGCAACAGCATAAAGTCAGGAATAACTTGAAATCAGTGGTTAATCTTGTAACAACCTTGGCAGGACTGTGGTTTCACCAGTACAAGACAGCTTACATAGAAAGTTTGTTACTGTGTGGATCTACACAGGTACAGGGTGTCACAAAGGTTGGCAGCCAGCGCAAAAATGGGCAAAAATCGTCTCAGCCACATTTGCAGATGGACTTGTAGGTGTGCTGCAAATAAGTCCCAAAAGCCAGAAAAAAAATGCCAGCTTTCTTCCTAATGTCACTTCATTGCTGGTAGCTGTCAACATCTTTCAACTCTTCTCCATCATCTGTTCTGAGTTATGTCATTTGCTCGACAAAGACTGTGCTAGCAGAATAGATCCCAGTACCTGAATCCATGAGGACCGGTGGCCCAAGATCTCGATATCTATAAACTCACACTCATGGAGGAAAGATGCTGTATAATACAAGTACAAAGATGGGTGACATCCTCTCGTGGGAAAAGCCCAGATCGAACTGGGGGAGCCTGTCACCACGCAGCACAGACAGCCCACTCGGTGCTAGGGCTGGCACGGCACATCATCTGGCCAACGACCAGCTCTGAATTTAAAACTCGGAAAATTCTTCCTTTGTATTACAGCATCTCAGTGCTAATTAACAAGACATTTGTAAAATGACAGGATGGCCTTACGTAAAATCGTGGCTTTCTCTGACAATTACTTGCAAAATCCACCAAAATCAGCATCTCCAAATGTGCAGCAGCTTTTGTCTGCATGCAGTTGTATGAGTAAGAAAAAAAAAACAGCAAATGAGTGAAAAAACTAAACTTAACTCTCTGCCATCGCCATGCCCATTTTGTATGTAACAGTTGTCTCTTCTGCAACAGTCCTAAAGGTCTGCTTTGGATGACTGAAAAGCAGAGTAGGGGGCAGGCAGAAGAAATCAGCTCTTCCAGAGAACACCTAATAGCAAGTGACTTATTTTATACCTAAGCAACTCTGCATGTATCAGCTATGGCAATCTAGTATCTTACAGGGTAGAAAGTCTGAAGCAACTCAGCTCCTTGATATAGAAGAAATTTGCTCATCTTGAAGAAACGCGAAGCCTCTTTGACACCAGTGGCAAAACTTCCCTTGGCTTCAGTAAAGGCAGAAATTAATCCTCTAACTTTCATTCAAAAAGCCTCAAGTTTACTCAGTACTGTTCCTCTGAAAGTTCATCAATGGATTTTGGCCAAAACTTGCTGAATTCTAGAAGTCTGCTATGTATCGTGAACAGTGCAGAAAACACATTGATTTTAACTTGGAATACGAAAACAAAACTGCAAAGAAAGGGTTGTTGTAGAACAAGTGCTAACCTCCCCACATTATAAGAGCAGATCAGCAAATTTTTATGCAGCACTAGTGGCATTTCCTTTTCACTATAACTATTCCAATGCTATCTTCTGCAGTTGCACCTGGTTTAGTCAAATGTTTTCAACCCATTCTGCCTGGGCGGGAATTTATTTGGACACAGAGGTCTGGAAAGAGAATTTAAAATCCAACAACAAGAATTACACACTGTTAGCACCACATTCACAATTTATATACTTCTTGGTATCTTAAATGGCATTCAGAAGAGTAGTTGCTCAAATTCATTGCCAGAGACCTTGCTGTCTTCCTCTGCATTCTGGCTAATCCCTTTGTCCAGACTCAAAGCATTCAAAATCAAGAAGCAGCCAATACCAAACAGTTCTTTTTCCAGGCTCCAACTCCCTCTACAATCTCTTCACCTGGACTTTCTGAGTCTGTCTGGGCCTCATTCATTTCTTTCTTCCTCTTTACCTTCCGCTCATATTCTGCTTTCCATGTTTTGTATGCTCACCTCTACAGTATCCTTTCTTTGCCAGGCACATCCCCTCTGTCTTCCAACCCATCGTCTCACAGACAACACAACCGGTGCAGAAGAACAGAACAGGCGTTTAACTTCAGAGCCAGAAAACCACAGGTAACAGAACTGATAATAAAACCAGATTCATTGTTTGAAAGCCTGAATTGCTATGGAGTCCAGTGAATCAAGCTGATGCATGTATCAACCCAAGACAATGTTTCAGTCCAGATCTTGGAATGACTTTTTGGGTGCCCTTTTTGATAAATCCCCTCTTACTGCTGGGTACTGTAAAAAGCAGTGTGCGAGATAAACATCCAAATTTTTAAGACTTTTCCAAATTTTTGTAAAACTTCTCCAGATCTCTTTGGAACAGGACTGGAAATGCTGAGAGGAGACTACTTCACAAAAGTTTTCTGATACTGTAGTTTGGGGAGAATGGATCAGCAGCCTGGCATGATGTAATTCTGAAGAACTGCAGCTAGGAAGACCATAAAGCATGTGCAAAAAGATCACAACAAAAAATAAAACCTCTGAAGAACTCACTGTGCTAGTGCAAAGGTTCTGCACCATCAGCACTGAGCCTATTCTTTCTGAACGGTGTAATTTGCAGCCATTGAAGGTCAACAAGGTTTCCATGAATGTAAGGAAAATCTGAGATGCAGTTTGGAATGGAAAGCTTTTGAGAGCGGTATGGCCAGCACTACAAAGTCTCTGTACTTGTTCTTCTGGGGGAATTTTGTTCCTTTTGTTTCCAGTCGCAGACAAAACAAGGAAGGAAGGAAAGTTCTTAAAGATTCAAATTTATGTTTTAAATAAATGTCCCACTGTCTTGCAAGAACCAGTCTTTTGTGGAACCGATGTCCCTCCCTCACACTATGAGAAAAAAGGGGAGGTTTTAGATCTTCACTAATAAAATGAATCTATGAAATCCTGACCAGAGCTACTCCTCCCCACAAAGCTGCTACACAAAGACATCATTTTGTGTTGCTGATATCTGACCAAAGGCAAAGAGGCTGAGCAATGTGCCTTCATGTCGGAAAAAATAATGCAATGCTTAGATCGTGCCAAGAGTGTGGTAGCCCATTGAGGCCGAAAGGGAAGAAAAGCAAACAATAAGCCTTTAGTTTCTCACTCCACAGCGCTACTCCGAGGCCAAACATCCCAGATCCATTCCAAGTGCTGCCTTCAGAGCCAAACAGTCTTCCCAATGCATGGCTGAAGCAGTTCTAGCTTCCCCTGCTCAGGGCAAAATAAGTAAAACAAACCAAAATAAAACATCACACATTACCCTTCCTCCTCTGAATCAAGAGGCACTGTTACTAAATCAATCAGACGTGGTTTTTGCCCAAGCATCTTGAAGCCTGAGGCTCATCCTTGCCAGCAGTTACATTCTGGGATGCCCCCAGAGATGCTGAGAAGGCTTTGCAAACTGTTAGCCTGATATTCCTCTTCCAAAACTCACAGCTAGAGTACTACTGAGGAACTACAGATGAAAAAAACAACATCCAAATGCCCCAAATGCAACAAAACTCAGAAACACCACTCTGCCACTAAGTTTCTGATAGCAACTGAAAAGCTCCAACACAGCCTTCTTACAGATTAAGCACTGAAAAAATTAACCTGTTCTTTTAACTTTTTTAATTAAAAAGTGAATTAAAATGAATTAAAACTATTTTTTAAATTAACCTGTTTACCTCTTACTAAACAACTACCTTGGGACAAAAATGTGTGAAACACACGTAAAAATGAATATTAAACTCTTAATGTAAAAATACCTCCTGTGGATTTCAATTTTGCTTTTAGACTCCTCTTGGGAAAATTATTTTAAACACAGGTGCAGATAATAGTAGATAAAAAACTGGTTTTCAATAGTTCAGGGCTGAATTAAGGGCTAGTAATTCCTCTATAAAGCCACAACAGTAAAGATAGCCTGGACGGGCCCTGAAAGCACGCATATGCACCTTATAAATCTTGTGGAAGATTAGATATTGCTTTTAAGGGTGTTAAGAACCTGACAAAACCCCCCCAGCTACAGTGAACGGGGCCAAGAAAGACAACTAAAACTTGCAGATTTGGACACTTTGTCTTCCCACAAGAGGCTGAATTGTCTGAGAGAGAAATTCAGAACATACCATTAGCCCGAGACTTTCCAAAAAAGCACTCTGAGTCAGTCCTTTATGGAATTTCCATGCTTAGGAGTCAGCTTTATAAAAACTCCCTGCAAGCCTATCTGCATCTTCAGATATCTAAAATAAACGTAAAATTCTGGCTAATACTGTCCCATTTTCTCCCATCTAGCCTCCATAACTTAATCAGCCAACTTATCACTTTGAAAGCAAGAGCAATTAAATCCTTGTATTAGAACTGGGTCCCATTAGGTCTCCTTCAGCAGAACACCTTCTTAAATGAGATCTGCAGGAAAAAGACACCTGCTAGAAAAACCGGGCTGTAAATTACTTTTTGAATGATGATGGCATTTGGAGAAAGTAAAAAAAAAAAAAAAAAGAAGAAAAATGAAGAAAAAAAACCTAAAAGCATTTAAAATTCTGTACCTAGAGAGGTAAGCTTTTTAATTAGATGGGAGAGTTGATGAAGCTTGGAATAAAAATATTTTCATGTGCTGTGCCTGCAAATACAGATCTCTCTCTTCAGTTCTAAGAAAACTATCATTTGGATGCAACTGTGGGCTAACTCCATTTACAGTGTAGTTTAACACATTCCACTAATGTGTTCCAAGAGACGTCTCCCTGGGAAAAACCAGCATCCATGCAAGCAATGAAAAAATTAGTCTGCGGAAGGCATGCCCTGCAGTGCAGTGGGAGCAGAGGAGGCATTTGTACATCCTGCTGTATCGTGTCTGTTTTCAGATAGCCCTGCATTCTCTGAAGGCAGCTAAATATCTCCAAAAGGAGTACAACCCTAGTGCTCCACATATTAAATCAATTTGTCCTGAAGGACACTGTGCTAATGATGGCAGCAAACAAAATAAAGTCTCACTCTTTGTCTACTCCGACTTTGGAAATAGATCTGTGGCAAAGGAAACATTTGTACCTGATCCAAATAAGTTGTTACTGAATGAGTCTGACAGATTGATAACACCTTCTTTGACGCAGTAATGAAAATTTTCAAACAGAAATCAAGATGCCTCTTTTCTGTTTCAAACAAAGATGCTGGGAGGTCCAGTATATTCAACTCAATATTCCAGATATAGATTCAATTAAAAACAGCTCAGAAATAAATATTTGTATTTTTAGTCAAGTACTATAATTAAAGAATGCTGTGGAAGGGCACCTTTTACCTCTGTACCCTGTTGTGAGCACAGAGATGCCCAGTAATGAGCTTATATGTGAAAAGGGTGGCAGAAAGGCCAGCGGAGGTACAGAAGTGTCTTCAAGAGGTCTCCCACCTGCCAGCCCGGCACAAGGTTACAGCACAGTTATTCACTGTCATTTACAGGGCAGAAGACAGATTTCAAGTGCTGGATAAGCAACACAAATGAGCTTGAGGAGAAAAGAAGGTTAAGGAGATGGTTTGAAGCAGCATTATTATGCAAACTGGATCTCCACCCATTTGGCAGGCCATCTGATCAGAGACTAAGGGAACCGTTTCCTCCCATGAATCTATTTAGGGTCGCAGCGCCCCTGGCTTTTGTGTGATGAGCAATAAGAGATCACAGCAGAGCTCTGAGGTTGCCACTGCAAGATGCGAGGCGAGCAGAAAGGTCTCGTATGGACTTCAGAACCCAGGAACTTTCTTCCTTTCTTTTTAAAATTCACAGATGCCCAAAGCTCTTTCACATTTTAGCAACCTACTAAAGATGAGCAAATGGCAGAAGAGCCACAGGAACAACCTGCAGCCTCCCCGCTGGCCTGGATTCACCAGGTAACGCCAGGAGTTTCATATGCCCCGGGAGCTCAAAGAGCAGCACGGGCGACTGACTGTCTTGTGAAATGAGGATGATTAAGTCAGATCAGAGTAATTGTTTGCCTTCGTGACCCACGTCTAGTCTTTCATCACATTTACAACACTTAATCCTTAATGGGAAATGCTCCATTTATTTTGACCACTGATGTATTCAGGACAGTCTCAAGGGTCAACATGGTTTCCATCATTCTTTCTCCCAAGCTACCTTATTATTCCTGTCGCATGGGAATATCAGGGTTCAGCTTATCACATCAGTTACTTGCAATCTGGTGAAGGAACTCCCTGACAGAAAAGTGAGCAGGAGGAAGACCTGGGGCACTTCCCAGCAAGGACCTGAATTCTTCCTCACCTTAAGGGCGTCTGCTGAAAGGCTGCGACATGAGCTTTGGTTGCCAGTTCACAGGGAGCTGTCAGAAAGGCTTGGTTACCATCAATAGCACGCCCCCCAAAATACAGACTGTGAGATATTGTCGCTCCACTCCAAATTCTCCTTTGTTATGTTAGTATAGCTAACCTATGGTGATAAGCATTGCTATTAATAATTTTGTTCGTATTATTTAAATGTTTAGCATATTTGAATGATTCACATTAGGAGAACAAAAAATATATTACATTTAAGGAAAAAAAAAAATCCCTTTTAAATCTGGTGCTCTGTTATTCACGGAAGACCAATAGATACACATTTTTACATCATTACATTTTTACTGAAGCCTGTTCATTTGTCAAGTTTTGAAGTCAAGGATTTCACATTTCAGAGAGATTCATGTTCTTTAAACTGACTTCCCAACTTCTTTTACAGAGTTTTTGACTAGGATAAAATGCTTTGCCTCACAAACACAATGTAACAGCTTTGCACTCCACATATTTTATGCATTTAAAATAATGCAATAGTAGACAACCAATGGAAAACTGACAGACTAAAATATATAGGCTTATAAAAGAGGAGTGCATAGACAGGTACATTTAGCAAAGTCATTTTCTACAAGCCTATGAGTATCGAATATCTAAATTCTTAGCTTTTTATTCATTCACCTTTGGAAGGTTTAGTTGCCAAATCATTTTCTCAATCTCTCAACTTCATAAACTTTCATTATTTGCATTTTAATATGAGCATGACCTTCATTCTAGATTCAGAATGGGTTAAGATGGGACAACAACAAAAGAAAAAAAGTATGCTTACAAGTGGTAGGAGTAAAATGAATGGAATGAAAAAAGTTGATCACAGGTATGGAAAACTTAGAAACATGAGGGAGAAAGCAATTTGTTAAAAATTGGAAAAGAAGGAGGGAGAAAAAGCAAAAATAAATGGAGTAATGGTTAACAAGAATACATTATGAAACAGGAAGGAAAGATTTAAATTCTGCTAAAGAACGAAATATAATATAAATACCAGAGGAAACCATAGGCAAGGAACAGCCTGAAGATGAGGCTGCAGATGTCAAAATGGAGAACGTGGAGCACAGAGGAAGCGCACCCTTAAAGGTCATTCTTTCCATCCATTGCATAAGTTTGACTTCGCCACATATTTCCAATACTCACAGCATTTTCTGTGGTATGTGCTGACCTTTTAGGTTTGTCTACTGTAGTATTTTCTTTTACTTCAATATTTTTCTTCAAACATTTTGAATTGATGATTTAATGTCCTGTTAGGTAGAGCTCTAGTAAAAATAAACCCACATACAGAACAAACAGAAAAACCAAGAAAAAGAACCCTTCAGAACACTTGCAACTTCAGCTCTGGATATGGGCGTAAGAGCTCCTGCTCAGAGCTAACCTCTGAGGCCTACTGGGGGTAGCTTCAGCGTTGTGTTGAAAAGCCACCTGGAATAAACACCTTTATAGGCAGCATCTCTTAGGATGCTCAAAGCTTGAGGGTTGACACAGGAAAGGTCTAAGTCTGTGACCGCTGTGGCACCTGAGTATTATGGCGGGAGCCGCGAGACTTGGGTTATAATGCCAAGCTCTGACATGATGGCCTCAACCAAGCGATTTAAGGCCTTTGGGCCTCTTCCTCCATGCAGACCACAACCCCTTTTGTCTCTCAACATTCCCTGCTCACGCTGTACCTCTTCAGGTACACACAGACAGCCACACAGTGGGCCACTCCTGGTCGTGAAGAAGAAGGGAAAGTGAACGTTTTCACACAAAGCAATAATACTATTGGTAGTGTTGGTATTTATGGTCTAGCAGTAGGACCGCGCAACTCTGACAAAAACTAACTAATAAATGAGGCTGGAATTCGTGGTCTGGTTAAATAGAAATGTTGTAGTTACAACCCAAAGTATTTCTACTTGATGGGGGAAAACAGATTGAAAGACTATAGCAACTACATGGATTAAATCAGTCAGGAATGTGACCACAGATTGTTAATATGAGAAAACAAAGCGACACAAACAAGTTAAAAATTGGATAAAAGTGGAAGGCCCTATATAGCACATCAAAATTTGAAATCATAACCCCATCATCATTTTCCAGAGTTCAAAGTCCACAGTTGTTTCCTTGTACAGAAAGGCAGACTGATAATTCCCTTACGTCAAATAAGGTCTTTTTTCCCTTTACTCTTTCCACAAAGCTCTTCTTGTCACTGGGAAATTCCTTAGACAGCAGCAGGCCTTCTTGTTAAGAATGAACAAGACACAAAGCTCAACTTCTGTGAAGTACTGCTCATTCAGCAGATATTAATTTGAACACTGAAATCAAAGTGTCTGCTGACAAACAGCTCAACATCACTGGAGAAACATAAGACCCAAGGTATAAAGCAGTGAAAGGAGCTTCAGATTTGTACATATCTATGCATTGTTGCTGCGCTGTTAAGCAGGAGTTTTAAGACTGATGCTCTGAGTCTCAGCATCTCACTCATTAATCACAATTTAAACAGCCAATTAAACTGGACCTCAAAAGACAAGGAAGCCTTTCACTTCTCCTATCTCTTTTGGAGCTGAAGTTTGAAGATGCTTTTTTTCTACTTAATGAGGTTGGTTCCACAGGCCCCTATCCACAGATTGAGGTGAATTTACTTACAAAAGTTCTTTTAAGAAAAAAGCCAAGCAAAGCACGTCTATCTTATTTATCCACATAGGGAATGCTCAAAACAAAGCACAAATCTGTAAAAGCAATAACAAGTCCTGCTTCTTTCAATACTCTGGTTTCATGGTCTCGAAAAGTCAATCACATAAGTAAATTGTGCACACAGGTAGCATATCCAAAAGTAGGAATTTAATTTATTTGTACTTTGTTAAACTATAACAAAGAAGATTCTTAAAGAACTTCAGAAGGAGAATCTCACTAATATTTCCAAAGGTAACAAATGACTTCTGACCAGGAAAAAAGTGAATTAGAAAGGGAGGATCTGAGGCTCTTGAATATAGAACTATGTTTACAAGAACCATATTTGCATATTAAATACATTGCTGTTCATTGCTACTCATTATAAAAAATATATAACATATATTAAAAATATTAAATATATATATATTATAAAAATATAACTACTTTGGGCATATGAACATTTGCTTACATGACTCTACAAAGCCCCGGTACGTAATGGTAGCACCTTCTGTTCTTAGAATTGCTGTGTAACTGCTGTTTCCAACAAGTTAAAATTATAAAAGCACCAATGCTTTCGCAAACTAGGCTCTTACATATTTTGTTTTCAAACTCTGCAAACGCATTTTTGAAGATCATCTCAGATCTGGTACTCATTTGCAAGTGAAATGCCAAATTTGGCATGAATTTCAGCTTCATTCATCTTGCTGGGCCCTTTCTTCCCATTCTCCCTTTTGGCGCGTAATGCCTCCTTGTTGACTTCTCTTTAGTCACTAGTGTTTCAACGGAGACATTGGTATCTGTTTTTAAGGAATTATTGTTATTTTTAATTGGAGCCATTTGCCTTTCTGAAAAATCCACACCACTGATGCCAGCTTTTCTGTTTCTGACCTCCACCACCTCCCTGTCAAACTGGAATGGAAAACAACCAGCTCTCCCATTTAAATCAGTTCCTGCTGTCAGTGACAACACCCAGAGTTACACAAGTAACAAGAAAGCTGAAAAAATGCAGGACCAGTCCGTACAGACTGCTGCTGCAGAAACTGTCTTCACTCAGTTCAACCTCTTGAATCCAAACAAGGTGAGAAAGATGAAAGGAATTCAGATGAAGCAGAAATCAAAATTGAACTGCAACATCTGGATCCAAACATTCTTCTTATGTCACTGTAGGATGGAGATACAGGGAGTTTCAGAACTGAGCTATGATCCAATTTAAAGCCCACTGCATGGGAAGACCACCAAAATTCAACTTTGCACTTATCGGGCCTTTTCTAGAGACAGGAGGAAACCTCATTCCTGGCTTTCCAGGCAGAGTCGACATTCTGGCCTGGCTCAAGAATGCCAAGTCTTGCAGGTAAGTCAGGGGTGCATCAGCTCTCTTCCAGTTGAGCAAGGCTTAGCGAAGGGATCTGACTGTGCCTCCTTTCCCCCCCGCCCCCAATTGAAACCTATTTCTGCTGTATGTACGGGTACCTTGTGCATACGTGCATGTATCATGATGCTGTCCAGGGGCAAACCATTGCAGCCCCACAGGGAGTTAACAAAGCCACAAGGTGCTCAGTGGTATCTAAACTTTCAGGGAGTTCTGCTGTCACAGGGAAAGTTGAGAAGCAAGAACTTAAATATCTTCTGGCAGCACCCAAGAAGCCTCTTTCAAATACCAAGTATACGAAAGGCACACACTTAGAATGTCTTTCTTCTTCTACTGAAATAAGAGTAAGACATATCTTGCCCACTTACGAGAACAGTGGGTTGGACTGCAGAAACAAATAAACGTACGACAGCACAAGGTCTGCTGCCCTAGCAAAAAATGATGAAACATTCAGGGATCAGCATTTTTCCCCCCAACTACTTGCAATCCGAAGTAGATATTTCAGGCTGGCAAGCTATACCTCTGAGGACAGAGTTATGAAATAATTTCTCCCCCAGCTTGACAATAAAATGTGGAGGGGGAGGGAGGAATGACAGGCAGGATAAATGGGACTATCACACAACCAGAAAATAGTGGAATCAAGCCTTAAGCACTGTTAAATAAAAAACAACAAAAGCAGAAACCCCAACCCTCTGAACTTTTGTCACAAACTAAATGAATGTATCTGCCTGAATAATCCCCCCATCCCACCTTCTATACAATAGATATGTCATGTTGTTTGACACCTGGCCTGAAGATAACTTGCTAATCTTTGGCTAAACACTGAGGTGTTTGTTTTTTTATTAACTATGCCCCTTAGTTTACCATACTGTGGGCATTAGGGAGAATTATAAAAGGATAGAGGAAGGCCAGTTTTTTACAACATTATCAATGGCAGAGGATGACACCACTTTTCCTTCATCTTGGGACAACTGAAATGAAAAAAGTGTCTTTTGCAGTTAACGACTGACGGTGAACTGAAAAATTATCAAGAGAGGGCTATCTCAAAGAGTGAAAACAAATCTGAACAGAAACACTTTATCATAATTTAGAAAAAACAACCTGACAACAAACAAAGCCAATGACATGATGCTCCTCTTGTGTCTACCATGGACTACACTGGGCTAAGAGCTCATCCCTAAAAGCTCTGCATGTGCAGTTGCTAATGCATGTGAAATGTGATTAACTGACTGAGAAAGGCCTAGAATTACTCCCATTCTGACTAGATTACTGGATAATTAGATTGGTGGCACTCTTCCCTTACTGGGCTGTCAGATTAAATCCTGCTGGTTTTCTTCAGACAACTGTCATGTTCCACAATAACAAACAGGGTCTGACACCAACTGCTTTTCATGTTCAAAGGATGTAAATGCCTCTTCTACCTCCACTGGACCAACAAGAAGAATGCCCAGTGCACTTACTATTTCATTGAAAATGTCATTAAATTTGATTAAAACATACCTAGTTGATAAACCTGGTCAGAAACATTCAATTTGACTTGATAAAGGCTTTGAATACTCATCTGGCCGATTACTTAATGGAAGGGCAAAATTGAATTATGCTTTAAAGGGGGTAAAGAAGGAACATTTCAAAGTTCTGCTCACAAACAAGTCTCTCATTCAAGTGCTCTTTCTGGGGTTCTGTTCAGCCCAAGAAAGAAGCTGTCAGGTATGTTTGGATCACATTTACTTAATGTGAGGACTGAAAGCTTTTCATATTCCTGAATTCCTGTAACTGGTACTGCACTATATCTTCTTAAAAGAGTAACAGGTAGATTCATGGTACTGGGTTGCTCTGTTCTCTCCTGGAAAAGCTTGACGGAGCTTGACATTAACTTAGCTATCTGACCAGGCCGGAAAGTTGAACTACTAGTTCCAAAATACAAAAATAATATTACTATTGTGAAACTTGTACATTTGTATCTCATGAGATTGGCTAAAAACCAAAAACAAACCCAAACCAGGAGAGGAATTGAAACTTCAAGAGTTTAAATATATGTCCAAAAGGATAAAATCCAAAATGGACTTCTTTGATTCTGTGAGTCCTTACAATGTCATAGTTTCCATTTTTACTCAGCAACAAGGAGGGTTAGAAATGCACTGTCCCTTTTTATGTTTTTACGAGACTTTCACACTAAGGCTTTTCAACAAACATCTGTAAAACACAAGAGTTGTGCTAAAATTGCAAAGGCTGCCAATAATTGCTTTGTTAATTTACTTTAGTGCAAGCAAAAATCTAAATATATTGAAAAACATACCACAGCACTTTTAATGCTAAAACAATTAACTCTAACTCAACTGAAGGTAAAAACCTTGTCTTCATTCAGCAAACCCACTGACTTCAGCAGGAGGATTTTTCTGCTTAAGTTCTTAAACCTAAGATAAAACCAGTAAAACACGAGACACTGACTTAAGAGGATCAGTAAGTTTGGTGTTTCTTCCTCAAGTGATCACTGGATGGAAAAATATCTTCTAAAAGACCAATTCCAAGTCAAAATCTTGATTTGGCTGAAAACAATGGTGAATCTCCCATTGTCCTGACCAACACAGAATAACCCTCGGTGGCCCTTGCACAGGGGCTTTGCTGCCCCATTCCAGCACTGTCCCAACAGCAGCCCAGGTCCCCACGAAGGCACCCGCACCCCTTTGCACTTCCAGCTGTCGCAGCACCACTGGGGCTTTCCCTGTGCATTTCAAGACGGCTGCTATTCGGAAGAAGGTACAAAAGTTTATGTTTTAGACACTCCAGTATTTTTCTTTCTCACTTTAAATTACGCAATAGTGCCAGATTTGGATTCTTTCCATAGCTAGTTAATAAAGGTAAAGTTTTTTTGTACATCTGGTCTCAATGGAAAATGTATGCAATGTGATAAAAAAGAGTATCTTTTGAAGTTTGCACAAGAATGAGGAGATAGAAGCCAAAGAAAAGGTGGAACATCTCTGATAACGCATGTCAGAATATCAAAAATATTTGAAGCTGTAAAGCTATATCTGCATTTCTTTTTTTTTTCCTTTCTAATGACTTCTAAATTTTTTAAATTATTCGAAGCTGTAAAAGTAGTTTACACTTGTAGGATGAAATGAGGAAAAGGTAGATTTACAAACAACCATGCAACGAAGTAGAAAGCAGATAAGCAGCTACAACAGTGAACTGTGAATGTACAGAGCAAAAGCAAATGTTAAGAAATAAACCACTGTTATACAGCTTGTATTTACAATAGTAATGTACATTTATCATATCTGATATGAATAACAACAGTTAGAATAACAAACTTAATCAAGTTAACAATATGGAGAGAATCGTGGGGGCTTTTGCTTTGTTTGTTTGTTTGTTTGTTTGGGGTTTTTTGTTTTTGTTTTGTTTTTTTCACCAACAGTTTCTGCTTTTCATAGAACTAGATAAGAATCATTTGCCTTTTTCACTTATAGCTGAAACTGAACCAGCTTGGAAGGAAAATGGACTGGCTGATTTACAGTGCCCACCAACATCAAACAGCAAGTTTGGATAATGAGTGACGCTTCACCTAAGGTAAGGGAGGGATTAGAATAGGTTTCTTAAATTAGAATTTGACCAAAATGTTCAAATTAATTCATTCCAGTCTCACAGAATGGGCTGGACAGTAAGTATTTTGAGCTCCTTTCTATAAAGGTGCAATAAAAGGGAATATATGCTCAGATATTTAAATTACTCTATTTATGAATACATACTAACTTGTTATCTTTATGTTATGAGACAACCAGAAATTAGATTAGCAGCATAGCACCTTGAAGACACCTTGCCATTTACATATGTATTTTGAATGCTACAGAAGACTAAGTTCCCACAGAAAACTACCCAACAACTAGGGCCCATGTGTGCACATAACAGAGAACTGGTATAAAACCTCAAATCTCCCTTCAGTTCAATGGAGTCAGGCTGATTTGTATCCATCAAGGGCATGATCTATCACATACCCTCACCCATTCTGGTCCCAGAGCTATGATATTTCTTACAAAACTACAAATAAGAAAATTGCTGCTGGCCAGAGCCTTGGGTTGACAATTTTGGGCTACTGGGTATAAACGTGTTCTGATCACTGCTCAGTGGGGTGGGATTAAAATCAATACAGAAAAGAGTTTGGAGTCATCTTTTGATAAATGATGCTTCATCTGAGGAAAGGAAGGAAAAATGTCTTTGACTACTTGACAGAAGCAAAATGGCATTTGTTTAAGGTTGCTCAGGGAATTGGAATGGCAGAAAATGACCTGTGAGAGATGGATTAATATAAAGTTAATGCTGACGTAAGTACAAATACACGACTCACCTGTCTATGCTGTTTATCAGATGGACAGATGACATGCAGCCAAGCACTCATAAAACCTTGACTAAAATTTGAAATACTCTGCTTTTCCTTAATTGCACTGTAACTCTTCCCCCTTCGAAGCTGCTCTGATAACACTGTTTGAAGGAAACCTTACCTGGCAGTGGCAGCAGGGGAACACCATTTCCCTGGGCTTTCACCCCATGTTCAGGAGCACGTGTGTTTGGGCTCTCCTTGACGGAGGTCTTCTCTGATATTGACACCTGTCCAACACGAGCTGACCAGAAACCACCAACACCTTTCCCAGTGCCTAATAACTATCAGATCTTAACACATTTTGATAATATTGAGTGGGATTATGATTAAAGCCAGTATAATAGGAGTAGGAGGGGTTTAATCCTGTTCTTATGTGCGCTGGGGAGTGAGCACCCTTTAATTTGAAAGGCTATCATCCTGTCTTTTCATGAGAACTAAATGCACTAGACCAATAATGTGAATAGTATCCACCACTTCACATACTTTGGGTGGCCTCATTTTAACAAAAGGTTATTCACGCTGTTACATTATAAGGATCCCTACAACCTCATTAGCAGCAACAAAGCAGATCCAGTGGCAGTAGTAAACTCTAGTTTAAATTAGAAACAGCTACATTTTGCACATTCATAGACATACATACAATCTGTTCGCTGATAACCCAAAATGACAAATTTCTTAAAGTTTACATAACTTAAAGAGAAAAAAATAAGAAAAAACAACCTGTGCATCTAGAGCAATAAATCCTTTATTCATCAAACAGCTGAGCTGTTCCTCTGATCGTTAAGGTAAAACTGATTAAAACAGGGTTTCATATATGTTTAAATTGCATCCCAGAGTGAGATGTAGTAGAGCTTACATTTATTTGCAGTGTGTGGTCCCTCCTGTGAGAAAACACACAACTTACAAGAGTCACTCACTTTTTAAATATTTCCAGCTCGAATGTTCACTGCAAAACATCATTGCTAAGTTTATATTCAAAAGGCATGGCGTAGTAAAAGTTCTCTTTAAACACAAAAGGAATGATTTTTGTTTTACAGCTAAACACCCCTCTCTATTCCACCGAGAAAAATGCTCCACACTGCAAACTCAAACCAAGTCAAATTTGCTTTCCTCTACAAAAATTTCTATTTCAACATTACAACTGCTATTAACCTCAAAGGAAGCTGACAGTTCTCCAGTTATGAAGTTAAAAGACGGCCAGCTTTCAGCTGGAGTCACTGCAAATTAATTCTGCCTTACAAGGCCACATTAGGTCATTTCCTGAGCTGATGGTAATAAATAGCCTTTTCCGTAATGCAAGAACAAATGAGTACAGTGAGGCTGTTCTGCAGGAGGATGGGGCCAGGCTGGGCCCAGGGAGACGGCGTGGGGCAGCCTGACCCAGCCGCGCTCAGACCCGTCTCCACTCCAGCTCCACCGGCAGCTTGAATCAGCATCTCTGCGTACAGTGAACTCGGGCGTTTGTCCAAGCTGGAGGGCGACAGTAGGTATGATGTGACAGCACCTTTTTTACAGCCCCCTTTACTTTCTCCTTTTACATTTTGTTCTAACCGTGCATTTGCCAGCTATGGGACAGAGCTGGCAGACTGGAAGAAAAACAGGCTGATGTCGGCAGGTTTTATCTTACAAGCTTAATCTCTACTGTGTCCTCAGCTTTGAGAGGTATTTATTTATTAATGGATGTATAGGAAGAAATAGAGTTGGCAGGAACATGCTGTGTAAACAAGCATCGAACTACTGACATTTTCGCTTCTTGCTAAGTAATTTGCTACAGTCATGTGGAAGCGTTCGTTAACAAACTGTAAAAATCCAGGATTTTCTCTTCCTAATAAACTATTCTAGTAGTGACCTCCAGGCAAAACATTTCCTCAAGTGACGGGAAAAGTTCTGCCTAAACCTCGCACGGCCTCAAGTTTGTGCAACCCCCTCTCGCTGCATACAGAGATGCAGTGGAGATGTTAGAACATCCAGGTACGAGGCCAATCTCTAATACCTGATGAGCATTGTCTCATGTCTATCATCACCTGCTGTCTCCCACCTGAATCTCTTCAACTACTTGAAGCAAGGGTTGCTCTTTTCTTTTGGTTGGTACAGGCCCTAGTGGAGTGACGGGCCTGACCCATTGCTACTCTAACACCAATAATAAAGTCTCCACAATGTCCATGGTAAGCTCACGATCAAACAATGTGAGACAACGCAGAGCCAGTTTTTCTGAAAACAGGAGCAAAATGCACAGGAGTTTTGCCACTCTCTTCAGTGAAGCCACTGCTTAACCCAGAAGGTCCACATTGCAAGCTGAATAGCAAGAAGTCTATGCTGCGCCTCCAACACCTGCCTCTTATTATAGGAACACAGATTTTCCCTCTCTTTTTCTGCTTTTTATCTACTGAAACCTCCATATCGTCGCTCCATGCTAGTTAAGTGAATTTCAGTGAAGAAAGCACAGACTAATTCTCATTATGACCATTATTATAATTATCACTGAGTTAGTACAGAAAAAGAAGAAAAACAAAAACTCAGACTCCCTGATCACCAAATGGTGCTTTAATTATAAACAAAATGGGCTTTACAGTAGGTTTTTGCACAGTCTCAGACGATCAAAGCTACTGATAAACAACAGGCATTTTTTACAACGGGAATAAACTATTTTTTTGCTTTGTACAAAAGAAGGAAGCCCAAGAGCCAGGAGTGGAACAGGGTATCCCCATGGATTAAGTGGTACGTCTCAAAGCACACAAAATGCTAGTAAGAAAACCTATACAGAGATGGCTACGCAGCCCACTGTAATGTCTCTTTGAGGGAGTGATGAGAATGCAGGTCAGTAAGAACAGTTAGTGGATTATCCTGCCTTTGCTCAAACCAGAAAAGAACATTAAAGCGTGAGGCGCGATCTGACAGCACAAAGTCCCGCAGGGATTCCAGGCTTCTCCAGCAGGATGCGGGAGCTCTGGGTTCAAGGCCCTACATCCCTGATACCGAGCAGGCTATGGCTTTACCCTCTTGCACTGCCCCAATGATTATTCAATTATTCATGCAAGGTGGGAAAGGTCTGAGCAAAAGAGAATGAGAGAGGCTCCTTTCAAGACAGCCAGTAATTTGCTGGGGGGGAGATGAGGGGGCAATCACCTGGCATGTAAGAGATCCTCCTCAGAGCCACTGCGTCAAATTAGACTGACACAGGACTGAAGCCAAGCCATCCAAACCTAAATGGTTTGGTTCTTCAACGGTTCTTTAAGATCTGAATTATCAACTGTTCTGAAGAAAATAGATTCTTTCACTATTAAAATTCATTTTGGAATCTCCAGGGTTTTTTGTCTAAACACATTTCTACAGGTGCTGTTTGTTTTTTGTTGGGTTTTTTTGTTGGGTTTTTTTTGGGTAAGGTCGAAAAAACCTCACCATTTCCACCACCATACTTATCTACCCTTGTAACTGGCAAAGCAAAGTGAGGTTAGGTGGTCCAGTGAGATCCATGCTGAAGGGTCCTACACAGACATAAGAGAGATGTAAAACAAGATTTTAAAGTCCAGGAGGAAGAAGGTAGAAATATTGAAAACTGATAAACAGCCTACCTAAACTGACGCTTCACTGATTCTGCATTCAGAAAATGGCACTTGGAAGGACTTCAGCAGTGAACTGAAGTATTAGAATGTTTAGGATCCTAATAAATAGAATTTCTTCATGAAAAATAAATTCATCTAACATATTTCAACAAAGAATACAGCAACTAGTCAGGTTGTACTGTAGATTAATATACACAATCAGGAGAAAGATAATTTGTTCGCACAACACATTGCAAAATAAATCAAGCAGGCTGAGTATCTTCTGTTACACTGAAGTCAGAGATAATTGCTAATACATCAGCATATGTTATTTATTACAATACTCATATCTTTCATCTCAGAAAGTAGCCCCTCATTGTCCTTTGCAAGCATTTAGTCATTTCCATTGCTTTGGGATCTTAATATGCTGGTTGTCATATAAAATGCATTATGGCTACTACACAAATCCTTTGCAATCACAGTCAAATTTTTTGAAAATGGAAACAAAACCAGCAATATAACCAAGTGAATGTCGAGGAGCTAGAAGTCCCAAGAGAGCTGTACAGTGCAGACAATTAGTTTCTGCTTACCGGTAATGTTTTGCAGGCAAACACAGGGGAATCAAACAAACAAAAAAAAAATCCTCTCATAAGCAAAGAGAATGGATAAGAACTCTGAAAGGGGCAAACTGCAAAACATATGAAGAAAATAAAAAAACAGAAAAAAATGTTAAGACCATCAAAGCTTGCCTGTGTTTCACCTCTGTAGGGTCTCCCCTTTTAATTCTACCTATCGATACATATCCTGCACTGACATTTTGAAAACAACATGAAACAAAGCAGGTTTATTTGGAATAGCATCTTTCATTATTTATTTACTTATAAACCACAAACTGCTATGCAATGCATTTGCTGCGATTGGAAAAAAAATACTTTTTATTGCAGTCTGAGTCATTGCCTATTTTCTTCCATTACCGAATAATAATTTAACACAATAAACAAATATACACTCATTAAAGTTTCTTAGCAGACTAAAGCTTTGAGTCATTGTTCAGGCAAAATTTATTTCTCTGAAAGCTCTTAGAAGTGCTTTGTGAGCAAACTTCCACAGGTAGCGAACAGAGCAGATGAAGATATATAAGATACCTTCTGTGTTTCAGCACACTGGAAATCCTACCACAGGCCACAGAAGAGCTGTACATTCATTAGGCCACAGAAGAGCTGTACTTTCATTAGGCCACACTCATTTTACAGTCCTCCTTTGACAGCTCTCCAATGGCAATCACTAACCTTGTCAGCAGTTGAGCCCAGATTAACGCTATGTGGGTCTCATCAGAAAAAAACCCTGCTAATTAGCACACAGGTCTGGGAGGCAAAGTCTTGAGTCCACAGTGGGCACAGGGACACTGGGGAATAATGCTGTGAACAGCACACGTAGCATGGGCAGTGATGACTGTAAAATCACAGCAAATGATTCAATGGTACCTCCTAACTACCTCAATTAAGCTTAACACAAGCCAGGGTTCAAACCAGCCATCTCAAGAAGAACAGGGGAGTGTGAGCAGCTTTGAGGGGCCTGTATCTCATCTCCAGCGCAAGCACAAGTTTGCATGAGCAAGTACTGAAAGTTTAGAGATCAAGAGGGAGAATAGTGGTTAAAAAAATTTGATAGGAAGGGGAGAGGAATCAGGAAGGCATTTGCAGGTGCTCTTCAAGCGTACACATGGCTGAGCCCACAAAAAGTCTGAATAAATTTGGCCTTCTCCTAAAACTTAAAGGAGAAGGCATGTGCATGAACTTTTTGTTTAGATCTGTCTTCTTGTCAGCATTTTGGTACTTCGGGAATACTACTTGGCTTTAAGCAGTTTTTTTGCCATTTCTGACGGTCACTGTTTACGGTGTTCCCAGATGGCAGAGAGCTGCAGGTGCTGCGTCCAAACCAGACCTGCTGAGATAATCACCAACATGTGTTCCTGCTCTGGGTATTAAAATCCAAATATGGAAAAATTGCACAACCCTGTCCCAAGACAGGCAGTAACCAGAAGGCTGAAGGCTGGACAGGATATCACGAAAACGTGGAAGTGACAGATATCAACCTGTTGCACAGCCTACTAAAAATCCTGATTTTAAAATCAGAGAACAAATTCTCTTCTCCTAGCTATCTATATAAACTTTCAGGTAAGGATAGGAAGACAGTGCCCATTTACCTGTGCAAACTAAGTTGCAGCAGACTTTGGGTGAGGGAGGCAAACAAGGCCCAGCCTGGGTGGCTTCAGTCAGCATCACTGGCCTGGGAGGAAAGGCTGCAGGGTTACATTGGTAGTTATGGCTGAAGTTGCACCTAAAAACACCTCAGGAGCAGAGCAGGGAAGCCGGGGGGTCCCAGCAGCATCCTTCCATATGCAGGCACCTGTGCCCTTCTCTGGCAGCACGTTCTCAGAAGAGCTGCTGAGGACTTCTCCTCCCGATTTGCAGCAAAAGCATTAAAAAAAAGAAAAAAAAAAAAAGAAAAAAAACCTAACCAAACAAAAACAACAAACAAAAAACCAGGCCAGACAGTCTGGCACAATCCTGGTTTTCCATATGGTTCCAGTGAAGGATTTTGAAGCCACAACAGGCTGCCATGAAGCAGAGCTGCTGTCTCTATGGGCAGCCCCACTGGAGGTGCATCTCCTTCTGCGTGGTGTCACGGGAAAGGGAGGTGTGGCGGTCCCAGCACCCACAGGGATTTGCAGCCCTGGGGCAAGCAAGAGATCAGAAATCATGGCAACACACACCCACCACGGGCACCATCAGCACCGGACCGGCACCCATTGGCTCTCCCCCGACACCCTTTATCCTCTACCATCCAACATGATTTGCACAAAGAGGAATCAAGAGCCTCCCTCTGAGCGATTCAACCACAAATAAATTAGGTATTAATACTAAGGCAGATACTGCTCTTCTTACAACTCTGATTTACTTTAGGTTTCTTGCTGCAGGGTTAACACATCTAGCAGGGTGAAAATACACAAATGCACCAGCACTGTTATGTACAGTGAAACCAGTGACACGGAGGAGGTTTGGATGACCTCAGTTGGTTTTGCTTTTGTGTTTTGTTTTGGTTTTTTCCATGAAGCATCTGGGACAGGTTATTTCTCAAATCAGCCAGAAATTTAAAAATGGACACCCCTTCTCCTCTCCTTCAACTCTTCATAAAACATTTCCAAACCATAATAAAAATTTGTTCAGCAGGTATTTTAGCATCTGAGACTCAAAGAGGCTGAGGAGGAAGGAATAAGCTGAGAGAGATAAGAAGGTAGAGCAGAAACAACCAAAGTTGAGAGGGAGGAGGAGGAGGAGGTTCAGACTGGTTTTGTACATTTCAAAATATTTTACATTCTAAGATAGGACTCTGAAGCTCCAGACAACACGGAGGTCTGCGGCGATACTTTCCACCATGGTAATCTACTGCACTGATACAAAATACCAGGGGAAGAACACATGTAGCAGCCAACCATTATAAAACAAGCAAATACCTGTTGGTTTGGGTTCCCCCCCACCCCCCTTTTTTTTTTCAATTCTGAGAACTCGGGAATTGCCAATCTTCTTCAATCAGAAGTGGCTCCAGAGACTTCTGAGCTCTGTTTTGAAGGCCTTGTTTCTTCATAATTTTTTTCACTTCTTCAGCTTCCTGTCTCCCCATTTAATTATAGAGGTGTCAATGAGGTTGATTAGAGCACAGTTTTTGGGAGCCAGGGGACTGCCATGATAGCAAATCTAAGGAGAGATAGCCCAGATGAGAATCTCTTATAAATAGCTACAATTTGCAAAAAGAATTTTAGTCTGCTTAAGAAAGGAGGCCAGAGGAAAAAGGCATTTTAACTCCGCTTGCTTCTCTGCCACTGAGCAGCTCTGGCACCACGCAGGACACGTAACTACACTTCATAATGCAGCCTTTGAGTACATGGACATACCCAACTTTACAAAACTCCCCAAATCCTTGAAACATGAGGTGCAAAGCCATTACAGCAATCATCTAGTAAATGTGTATTTAAACCCATCTGTGTGCCTGAGTCCAGGAACCTGCAGCCATACTCACTGTGAGCAATTAACACTCTAACTAAAGCTGTACCACTCCACACTTCCAACTCTGTGGGTCCTCAGTCCAGACCCTTATCTCTGACACATGGTGGCAGACACTAAAGTAAGGAAAAACACCATTATCTCCATGATAATATTAGTCATGCATAAATCACTAAAGTGATCCTCCATAAGGAATCCAAAATGTATATTAGATTTTTTTCTTCTCCATGCTTTCAGATAACTTGTTCTTCCAGGTAGTACATGATGCATTATCCTAAGGACATAGTGAGAAGGAGTTTTGTTCCAAAGGGTCATAATGCATCAAGGACTCACGTAACTGAAAAACAGGAGTCCGCACTGTAATGAACAGATAACAATAAAGGAAAAAGACAATCCAGTATTTCGTTTTAACTTTCTAAAACAATCTGCTTGCTCTGTTTGGCTCTTTTTCCTCTAATGGCTGTATTTACAACATAAATTAAGGCAATTACTTGCCTTGATTCTCACTTACCCAGTGTGCAATTATTTCCATAGCCTAGTCTACTCTCACTTGTTTCCTTCACATTTTCCAAGAGGTGCAAAGTAGCCCAAGCATAAACAGGCATGAAGCTCACTGAGGTTGCATCTACATTTGCATTTTAGTGTGAATCAGGAACGTGACTTTGACACAAGTTTCCTAATTATTTCTACTTGTCATGTGCTGGTTCACATCACAGAAGGGTTGTGGAGCACAGGAACTTGTCTTTTCACATTAAATTTACACAGAAGCTCAGTCCAGGACTACACTTGCTGTATTTCCACCCTACCTGCATTGCAGTCCTCAGGACCTGACGAGAATGAGTGTGAAATAAAACCCTGCTAAAGTCCACAGTGTGGCTGCCAGCTCTGCCCAGATCTGCTCCCATTAATCCATAGTGCTTCTTACTGTAGACACAACCTGAATACCGGACTTGGGCAAAGACCTATAGTTCTCAGCTCAGCGAACACTGCCCAGCTGAAAACAACAGACCCATTTTTCTCTCTGTTAATGAATTTAACAGGATTATGCTGATCTAAAGATGAAGCAAGTGAATGAGGAGCTCAGGGTCAGAGATGGTTTTGGCCCCCCTGCCTCACTCCAGCATTGTTCTTAGCAGCAACATCCGAGAAGGTAACATACAACACCTTTCAGTCCTCAGCAAGACTGCTCACTGCTGCCTCCAGGGCTGGCCAGAAAGGCTGAATGCTTTGGATGCTTTGGAGCATCGGTTCAGGCAAACACCACACAGAACTGGTTGATAAAAATTCTTTCATGATTTCTGTAGGAGTACTAACGCTACTTCTGGGGAAAAATTCCTTAAGTATTTGTACTCCTCTGGTGGTATGAAATTGGACTGGTTAATCATTTCCTTTTACTTTAAAAAAAAAAAAATAAACAAAAATGAATGACCCAATCCAGTTTTATTAATGAGGACAGCATAGATTTCACAATGACCATATTCTGAAAAGCATCAAAACCACGAAAAACACATTATTGTAGGTCCCACTTTGAAACAGAACTTATAGCAATGTGGTCCTAGTGACCATTAACCAAGATCTCTTTCCTTCAAAGTCACAGCAAACGTGTGTGCTGCCTAGAGTAATGAAAAATCTACTCTTTGGACATAACATAGACTTAGTATGTCCTGAACTGGTTTGTAGGACATTTAGTAGCACTTGAGTTTTAAAAATCATCTTAAATTGGCAGGATAAATAACACATCTGTACCTAACCTTTTATAAAGATAGCAAGCAAATACCTGTGAAGTTTGCCCACATATTTGCTGTCTACAGGACAAAGCATCATCATACCCTCCTGAAAAAAAACCTTATTTTGACAGGGCTTTTTCTTGCTGAAGACTGTACAAGGACAACATAAAACACACACCAGAGAATAAAAGCAAATACTTAGAAGAAACCTCAACCTAAGTCATCCTTTTATCTGTATAAGTGGCTTGTTTAAAGATGGCAGGAGCATTTCTTGGCTAATTTGCCAATTCCATGTCATAATTACATTAAAGTTGTGTATTTCCTGGAAGTTTTACTACAAAGGACTTGCACCTACTCAAACATTCTCTTTTGCTTTTGGTCTATGTCGGTTTTCTCCCCCAACTCCTCCACATCTCTATTTGCCTTCACAGAATGGAATGAAAAATATTCAAAAATACATCCAAGAAAACATTTTCATTATGGTAAATTGCAGGAAAAAAAAATTACAAGTAAAGCACCATTCCAGCAAAAACATTAGCTTTCTTTTTTCCTCTTTTTTTTCATTTTTCCTTTCTGGACAGGCTGAGCAACAAAGCAGGTGCACTGGGGAAAAACACATCTGTTGGCTTTGCACCATGGAACAGAAAGTCCGCTTTGTTTTATTGCCATTTCAAGCCGCTTAAAACTTCAGTGTAGAAGGAAAAAAAAAAAAAAGAAAAAGAGCAAAATCCAGATTTTTCTTGTATATTCTTTAGGAAATTCCCTTGTTAAAGCAGAACAGTAGAGGTTTTCTCTTGTTTCTCTTCCCTCTCCTCCCTTTTGAAAGGACTGTTGCAATCTTGAAAACATAATCTGGGAAGAAACATCTGGTCTTCACTTTTTAATTACATTTCAATCATCTCAAAGGCTTTCCTGGAGGTAGACATACCTACAAGGGCTTCTTGTCAAAACTATAGGAGTTACAGGGCTGCTGTATAAATGGATCAACTGTAATGGTGGATTTGGGGCCAATCTAAATAAATAAGATCATGCTACGTAAAACTTTCTCTTCAGAAGTAGGGACTGATGGCGAGTTTTTGTCGCTGACAGAAGCATGGCTTGGGGCAGGGAAACCTTTGGGGGGAAGACAGAGCCAGGGCCAGAAGGAGCATCCAAACTGGACAGTGGGAGTATCCCGGCTGCTTGCCTCTGGCCGCTGCCCAAACCTTCTCACATAGGCAGCAGCAGTATTCCCTTTTAAACAGCAAAAGCCATGTCCTCCCTGACCATTTGCATTGACCTTCAAATGAGGACAGAGGGGACACGAGCTCGGCGGTGGCCGGTACCTGTGTTCCAACACCCTCTGGCCCAGGTGCTAACACTCTGGAGACCACATGGCAGGAGCAGGAGGGCTGCCAAGTACAAGGTGTTACCCTGGATGCTGAAATGCCTTGCTACGGCTCTGAAGCACGCAGTAATGTAGATACGAGAGGATAAGAAATTTGCAATTTGTTCGGGCTGTGATCCAGCAAAAAGCACTTAAGCAGGTGCATTACCAGCAGAGCCACCAGCTCCATCACACACAGGAAGCCGATGTCCAGCTTCACAGCAGCAGGATCCACACCATGCTGAGGGAGCAGGGGGATCACGTTGAGAAAAGCCCTTTTTCATTTTCCTTCTATTTCTGAATTTCATGTCAACCTGGCCACAGTATCCCCTAGAGTGCAATGGAAACAGCACTTAACAACTAGAGAAAAGTGCTTCTCTCTTTCTCCTCACTAATACTTACACTACAGCAACTGAAGACAAGAAGAGTGCAGCTCTGCGCTCTTCAACACAGAAAGTAAGGATGTGTCTGAAAGCAAAAATTATCAAATGTCAAAAAAAAAGCTAGCGGGAGTAACAAAGGTGGTGAGAAGAAATGAGTTGACCATTGTGACATGGTAGACATGCTATCCCAAATTTGAGTCCAGGAGGCTCTGTTGCCTCTTTACCTTGAGGGTCAGTACTATCCACGGTGTCATCCCCGCCCCAGCAGCCAAGAGAGGCGGAACAAAAATCTGAAGTAGCAGATGTAGATGTTGTTTCTATAATCAATAGTATCTGCCACGCTTCTATTTTTAAAGCAACAAGTCTTACATCAGAGCCCTGAATCCTGGCAGGTATTTTACCATTTTAAATTATTTAGTGAAAAAAGGTTAAATAGTTCTCTTTCTAGAGCTCAGTGTGCATATATACACATATAGGCATGTATTTAGATATTAAATCTAAATAATATGGTATGTATTGACAAGACAAAGTAGTTTTTCTCATTTCTTTCCTTTACCCTTTTATGAATCTGCAAGGAGGTTATGTCTCAAAGTACTATTAGTAATAGAGATGTAAATAAATGTTTCATCAGCACCCCTTTCAAAGACCTTTGCTCACAGTGTCTCTTGCTGGTAAGGTCAACCTGACATAAACCAGTTCTCAGCAGGCACCTCCTGGCTTTCAGAGAAGAAATAGAACTGCAGATGATAAAGCACCTTGTGTCAAAACCAGTGCCTTGTGACTTTGGCCTCACGGTTAAACCTCAAAGGTCTGTTCTGAAGTGATGTAATTCACAAATTATCTTTGTTCATTACTGGTTTTAAACTTCATAGTGGTCAATGGAGAATATCCTCTAGATCAACAGAAAATCATGACAAGATGGAAAATCGCATGCAGATAGCAAAATGACAGCATGAATTATTTTAAAATTTTCATTACCCTTCCTTACTACAGATATTTAATAAGATTGAAACAGTTGGTGCAGTTCTAAGTAGCCTAAGGTACAATAAACAAAAAAGTAGTTATAATCTCCCACTTCGATTAGCAAACCAAAACAAACTCCAGTAATCTCAGTTGTTTGGTGTTTCCAGGTGGCAAGAAATGGGTATGACTTTTCTTGTCCAGAATAGAAGGGTGCTAAACCTGAATTCGACTCAGACACGTTCAGGGGATGGAGTTTTCCCCATTTTTTACATCTCATGTTGGCTGTCATTACTTTACACAGCCTTTCAGTCAGATCTACAAGACCCTTCAGTCCTGAGCTAGCTCCACAGTCCATTTTAAAAGTAATTTTCTAAGCAGCAGCAGCAGCTTTCATCCCATAACAGCCTTGCAATGTGATCCTTCCAATATTCATATTCAGTTGCTCGACCTGTAGCGGCAAAATACTTCATGAACCTACTGCTGCTCATCCAGCAGACTTGCGTTTGGCAGTGATGGATTCTGCTGGCAGGCAGCGCTGGTGGCCTAGTCCAACCACAAAGGAAGGCCAGTTGGGGTGTGTATGTGGTTTCTTCACTACACTGATTAATTTCAGCAGCTTAGATGATATGTGATATTTATGGATTAGAGGCAAAGATGGGAAATGCTTACTTACATTACAAAACTGCCAAGCCTTAAATATGGGACAAGAAAACACAGAAGGAATCCCAGCTCGGAGGGCAACTTGCTTTTGAAACCACCGTAGCCAGAGAAGGGCATGTGTTTGGACAAGATTTATTCTTATGTACTGAGGATCAAGAGTAGCGCTCTGCCACACTCCTTCCAAAAAAGCTCAGAAAGAAGCAGCTGAGAAGCTAAATTGCTTCAAACCCTCTCCTGTTCCTCTCCAGAAACCCTGCCGCACACAGGTGACATGCTTGATGGAAGGATGTCAGGGAGACACAGAAGCCCAAAAGGTAGGATCATACACACATTATCTATTTACTTAGAGAGAAAGCAAAGAAAAATTCACAAAAACAGGCCTGGGGTTGAAGTCTCTCATTTTGGGGAACAAACTTTCTAGGAATAAAGGGTCCCATATACTTCAAAGTGAAGAGCTGTTAAGAAAGACAAGGAAAATATTCTGGATATTTCAGAAGTGCAGAGTATTTGAAGTAGGGTTTTACACCACAGGAAGTTTGGTGCATAGGTTCTATAATGCCCTTTGGATTTCCACGAGGGAAAATCCTGTCAATAGAAACATAAATATGCTTACAAAGGCACACAAAACCTACAACCCAGAGTGAGATACAAAGAATCTAGAAGTGCTGTAGTTAGGCCAGCAACAGTGGCAGGTGCCTTTTTGTTACCATAACGTAAAAACACATGTACAATACTCACATCCTGCGCCAGGGAGTCTAAGCCCTGCAAGCTTATCCTGGGGTGGGAAAACCAGTACAGAATTTCTAACGGGAACGTAGCCTAGACAGGCACAGTATTTGGGATTAACAGTAACGAGGGCTTGTTGTCCGCTAGCTTTGTCACTTTTTGGAGGGCACGTTGGGTTCCAGCAGGAAGGAGGGCAGCGGCTCAGAGCCACGAGGCCTGCTTGCCATGACACGATCCAGGCACCGGCAGCTCGTTTCCAGGCTGCAGCGCTGGGCCTCCCATCCCTCTTCCAGCCATCAACAGCACTCCAAATGGAAACACAGTTAGGGGAATTTGTTTCATTAGTCTTCTGCACAAACGTTTACACGTTTCCTTCACACTCCTTTAATCTTAGAAAAGGAGCTACTGATTTTAAACGTTGCTGGCATCTCTCTATCCTTCTGCACAGGCCCATCCAGCACAAGACAAGTTACCGATACCTTTACATTTTCTTCCAAAAGAGTCTCTGGTTTCTAAAAAGAAAGGAAAATGAAAGAGATGGGATTCTTCTCTAAATTCTCAGTGGATATTTGTTTTCTCTGGATGACTATTTTCCTACATATCAACAAACAGCCTGCCCGCGTCACCCTCCCCCTCGGCACCTGGGAAGCACATTGTCAACTCTGGAAGTGTTTATTCTCTGTAGATTAAACAGCATTTGCTGGATGCTGATCACAGAAAGTTGTAAAAACAGATGGACAATGATCTGTCCAGACTTCCAGAGCTCGCCATGAGAAGGCTACTTACATAAAAACATTTTGCTGAAGGATCAAAGGATTTTCTTTCCCCCCCTCTATACTCAGTTACATGAGGTCTGTTATATAAACATGGGAACACAAACCAGCTCTGACTCTTGGAACTAATATTCCAAGTTAGGCTAATAGAATTAATGGATTGGTTTAATAAAAAAACACAACAAAAAAAAACCGATACAGAAAACCAAACCAGTCCTATGCATGATCCTTTTCCCATTTCACCTGCACATCAAAGTATTTTTCTTTTTTTCAGATATACTGTCACTCCTTGATTGCAGTGGAAACAGAAAAACTATTTATTCTCACTAGAGCTCCAAATCAAACTGATTTAAAAGTTGACATTAGTGTGTACTCATACATCAACATAAGCAAACAATGTGCTATTTAAAAAGCATCCAGGCTTTCATCTAGGAGTAACAAATAAAGAACATTTTTCTAGGTGGTGAGTTCAACTCTGAGCTGTGCCTCTGACAAAGTCTCAAGGTCACACTAAATGACAAGATGAACATGAATTCCCAGTGTAGTGCTGCTCCAAGAGGCTAATGCAATGAAGAGGAGATACAGGATGGGTAAGTAAGATGCTGTCTCTGCATTTGGCTCTCATGCCTGCAATACAGGAACTGTGAGGTCCAAGTTCTTGCTTCCACACTAAGAAGGACTTGGATAAACTAGAGTGGGCAAAACAAAAGTAAGAAGAATGATGAAAGGATTAAAGCATTTGCTTCGCAGTGTGAGATGCAGATGATCACTTTAACTCATGAAAGAGATGATTTAGAGGTGACTTGATCTCAGCCTATAAGTAGCCATATGGGAAACAGAAATTTAATAGAGGGCTTTCCAATCTAGGAAAAAAATTATTGAGATCAAACAGTTAGAAGCTGAAGTTTGTTCACATTGTAAAATGATTCTCTCAATCTCCGATCCTGATTCTACAATATAGCCCTCTAGTCCTTGTTCACATACTTCATCTTGAAAACTAAGCAGAAAACTAAGCAAAGAACTAAACAGAATAAAATGGGAAAGATAATTCAAGAACATACATGAACAGAAAAACCACCAGCGATCTCGGCTGCATACATTAGTATTTTCCAAGCTCTGACTTACCTTCCATCCCATGTTTTTCTGCCTTCTACATTTTAATTAAGATCATTTAGAATATTAACTCCTCTGTCAACAAACACTTTATACTTTTAAACTCTTTATACTTGTCTTCGTGCAATCAGGTTTCTACGTTACCTAGGAACTAAAGCCACCTAGTACCTTTACTTTGTATACCAGGAAGCTGGAGCTAATCCCTAGCCTGGAGAGCAGCAGATTTCAAACTGGGGATGGAGGATTGCCACTTTAGTGGCCCTTGAAAAGGTTATCAAGAGGACATGACAACTAGCATTTCGGCTCCTCCATGCTCTCAGGAATTCCAGGCTACTGTTTTGCAGTACCCATGGTGTGTGCATCTGTGCACAGGCATTCAACCAGACAAGAGTTTGGGAAATCTTACTAAACAGTCATGTCATAGTGCTACTGCCCAGAAGGTGGGTGGTATGAGAAACACCTTTTGGTTTTTCTTAAAGAGGAATTCTGTACCGTGTATTAAAACATCTGAGTAATTCATGAAATTTCCATAGGCATCGTTCAGTATGAAGTCCATTAATTTTTGACAGTGATTAGTGTTTGGGTTTTTTTGTTTGGTTTGTTTTTTGTTTGTTTGTTTGGTTGTTTTTTTTAATTCTGATAGTTCATCTCCGGACTTTGATGGACAGTTTACAAATAAAACATACAGAAACTACCAGAACAGGTTTCAATCTAGACAAGGCAGGTAGAAGGTTGAGAAAGGGAAAAAGCTCATGTCAAGAACACCTTATTGCCTGGCATGCAAAGTACGAGCGTGATTGTTTGGAGCTGCGTGCTTTCTTGGACACATCCTCAATATCATTATGCCTTGTCCAGAAACATATAAAGAAACAGGCAGTATGCCAGCCTTTATCACAGGAGAATGCTGAATGCTTCAGTATTAAAAGCCCCTAACACAGTATAGCTGCCTGCTGTACATATTTAGTCTACAAGCACCAGCACTGTGCAAGCTCTTCTGGACAAGCATTTTGCCTTGTGGTTCTTTTTTTTTAAAACACATTTAAAGCACTTTGTAAGAGTAATAGTCCTGGGATACATACAAAGAAAAGCACTTGCCTTAGCAGTGTGTGAAATCCCTGAGCTGACAAGCCGTGTTATAACGCAAAACAGAAGAACATCCCACACTTGACTTACCTAAAGAGCTCTTCATGAGCAGTAGAGTCAGCCTCAGAGCCCCTAGAAGAAGGCTAATTAAGAGCTTTCTGTTATGAAAAGTCAGGAACAAACTACAGAGGTACAACAAGGGAGGATGAAAGTCCAGCCCTCTGACTGCATCATCCTGCGAAGGCACCAGGTTATGGGGAGCCCAGTGGTTGCTCCATACCTGCCTGGAGCCCATGAACAAGCAGATTGCCTCTGATTATCAGGGCAGGGGGGTGGCAGTCTTCTCCTTCCCTGTTTGTGCTGTCAGACTGGGAAAGCTCAGACACTCCCTCTGACCGCATCTGGAATATTGTGTCCAGTTCTGGGCCCCTCAGTTCAAGAAGGACAGGGAACTGCTGGAGAGAGTCCAGCGTAAGACAACAAAGATGATGAAGGGAGTGNAGAAGAAACTTCTTCTCAGTGAGGGTGCCAGAGCACTGGAACAGGCTGCCCAGGGAGGTTGTGGAGTCTCCTTCTCTGCAGACATTCAAAACCCGCCTGGACACCTTCCTGTGTAACCTCATCTGGGTGTTCCTGCTCCAGCTGGGGGATTGGACTAGATGATCTTTTGAGGTCCCTTCCAATCCCTAACATTCTGTGATTCTGTGAATGAATAAAATAACAGCTCTGCATCCAGACACAGGGAGGAATGAGAAAAGACTCCTCTCTCTGAAGGCCCCTCAGCTTCCACCCCATACCACGACTTGTACCCTGGTGACACAGCTGTGCCCCTGGGAAATTAATAATTACATGAACATTCTCAAGGTGGAGGAGAGAGATCAACTACCTTCTGCAGTGGTGACATTTATAGAAAGAAGATCCCCTCTGTTTTAGGCAGAGCTTAACTCCTGACAGTCCCCACCCTGCCAGCCTGTGGGGTGAAGGCCCATCCTGCAGTGTGGGACACGGGACACTCACTTTCTGATTGACACATGTGTGTGTGTGTGTGTGTTTGTACACACGCTCACAAGAAACACAGCATGAGGGAAACACAGGCATTTGTACTATTACCAATGAGAAGCAGCAAAGCCATAACCATTTAACCTGTAAAAGCCAGGGAGGAGTTAAGCCTGTCTTCCACCTTTCTAATGAAGCTAACAAACCAAATTAATTCTTCTGTTTTTCCTTCCCATCTGTCTCTGCCCTTCCTTTCCCTACTACTGAGTAATGCATAATGTATTATACATTAATACAAGTATCAAATGGGATCCTTGCCCCTGACAGTCAGCACTGTTCTTGCTCCCCGCCGCAGGAAACATGAGCTGTTTGGGTAACTCTCCTCTTCTAATTTATGGAAAAGAACTACAATGCTGACTAGCAATTATAAGCAAGATTAATGATTTGCCAAGAGACCCCTTTGTACTTTCAACTACCTATACAAAAGCTGTTCTTTGTTTACAGAAAACAAATAGTGTTTTGAGAGAAAATATGACGCAGTTACCAGTCTGGAATTTTTCCCCAGAAAACTACAGACTGAATATTTTAAGCCAGCACTATGGTAAGCCCCGCTTTGCACAGTGTCTGTATCAAGTATACTCTATCAGGCAGAAACTCCTCTCTAGCTTACTCAAAGCCTAACACTGCGATGTTTTACAGAGGGAAACCTCCACCAGAAAGCAGTGAGCATGATGCAGATATACCGTGTAGCCAAATAAGCTGCCTTAATGTCAGTCAACATTTTACTCAAAACACTGTTATTTCAGAAATACTTACTGGATCAATTAATTGTGAAATCAAGTAAAGATTATTTATTAAATACGTTCTCTCTGTCACTGAAAATATTTTTGGGAAAATTTAGGAATTCTTGTAGGAAATGAGAAGAGTGTTGCTGCTTGGTATTGCAATAAGGCAAAATATGTTTTCTTTTCTTCAAATCCCTAGAAAGCACCAGTATGCTTTTTAGGTGTCACTGTGTTCACTGTGGGGCTTCTCGAATGTTCTGTGTTGAATTCTTTATCTTTGTGTAGCTTAAAATTTAAATAAATCCTTTACATACCACTGTGTAAAAACAAGCCAGAACTCTACTAAAATGCACCTAGCTGTTATGTTTTCTTAACGTGTCTTTCTTGCTGCTTGGGTTTTACCTAATTTTCAGAAAAAAATACGAGCAATATTGAGAAAAATAAAGAAGAGTTATTCAAAATAGGAAGCGTGGTGCAGAAAACAGATTTATATTCAACAGAATTATACATAATGTGCTCAATAATGTTTACTTCCATCACATACATCTCTAGCCTCCCATACACATACATACACAGAGGACAGATATTTTCACTCTACACAGCATCTTGCGAAGAACCGAAAGCTTTCCAATCCCACTAAAATGGGTGAAAATTAACGTGCAATTAATCATATCCTGGAATTATTCCGTGACTCAGAAGAATAAGTGCTAGGACAAAAGAAATACACCCAGTGACCAACATAAAAATACGAGCGATTTGTTAATAAAACCAAATAGCTTAACAGGGGATCATGCTTCCTGCCTTATTTTTTTTTTTTTTTTTTTTAAATGAAATCTATGAAGGGAAATAATGTCAGGGAGTCACTGTAGGTCTTCTCTTTGTGACTACTTATTTCCACAATAAATCTATGCATAATTTCAGTTTGCTACTGATAGTTTCAGATTACCAGCAAAATGGTATATATATCGAACACCTGCATTTCCTTCCCAATACACACAGTAATGCCATTTGAAGACAAACAGGTCTGGGTCTTATGTCTTTAAACACTCCTACAACCTGTGTAAAAATTCCTAAGAACTGCGATTTTTGCCATTTTACTTCATGCTGGGTATTAGCTGCCTTAGGTAGGGGTGCTCCTTACCTTCTTTCTCCTGTTACTTCAGGTGGTTATACCAGAAAGACTCAATACTTTTTATCTCACCCAAGTTCTGGAGGAACCAGTCAGTCTAAACACATCGGCAAGGCTGTGACCAGCTCTTGCTTACACCTAATGACCTAGAAGTCACCATCCAAAACTGCTACTCAAGCTAACACAATTAGACACCTTACATCCAGCACACTGACTAATCTTGCTGCATACGAAGCCATGCTCCAAAGGCAGCCTCAGTCCTTTTTGCTAGCTAGGGGGCTGTGTTCATGGGGTAACTTCATATGGATTTCCCCAGGAACTCATTCTGCTCATGCTCCAAGCGAACTGAAAATCAGAGAGCAGCAGTTAGAGGACAGTTGGGCTAGAGATAGAAAAGCTTTGCTGAGCAGTTCATATACTTCATTTTAAACATAGCTAAAGGCTGCATCGAAAGAAGTGAGACCAGCACACTGAGGGAGGTGATTCTCCCCCTCTACTCCGCTCTTGTGAGACCCCACCTGGAGTACTGCATCCAGCTCTGGGTTCCTCAGCACAAGACAGACATGGACCTGTTGAAGTAAGTCCAGAGGAGGGCCTTGAAGATGATCAGAAGGCTGGAGCACCTCTCCTTTGATGACAGGCTGAGACAGTTGGGGCTGTTCAGCCTGGAGAAGGCTCTGGGCAGGCCTTACAGTACCTAAAAGGGGCCTGCAAGAAAGCTGGAGAGGGACTTTTTACAAGGACATGTAGCAATAGGACAAGAGGTAATGGCTTTAAACTGAAAGATGGTATATTTAGATTAGTTATAAGGACAAAATTCTTCACCATGAGGGTGTTGAGGCACCGGAACAGGCTGCCCAGAGAAGCTGTGGATGCCCCATCCCTGGAAGTGTTCAAGGCCAGGCTGGATGGGGCTTGGAGCAACCTGGGGTGGTGGAAGGTGTCCCTGCCCATGCCAAGGGGTTGGAACTAAATGAACTTTAAGGCCCTTTCCAATCCAAACCATTCTATGATTCAACTTCTCCTGAACAAAAATATGATGAATTACAATACTATAATTGCAGCATATTTGAAAATATTTTGAACTATGACTTGAGTTCGAATTTCTCATAGATCCTGTTAAAAGGGCTTTTCTCGCTAAGCCCATTCAGACATGCCTTTTAAATGACTCATAATTCAGTTGTTACCAACAACAAAGCATTTAAGCAGAAGATGATACTGAAGACAGCACATGTAAAATAATGCACATGGACACAAAAAGGGCAGAAATTACAACGTAACCATAGCACAGCAAAAGCTGAGAAAATAGTGACAAAGCATATAAATGGGGAATGAGAATCAGTATTCAATCATAGCGCTGTTTCCAAAATGCAGCCTTTTCTTTTTTTTTTTTTTTTTTTNTTTTTTTTTTTCTCCTTTCTTCTCTTCAACATTTGACCTGCATGTCAAGTAGAGCAGCATGCAGGGAGAGAGAGATAGCTGAAATGAGTATTTACACAGTATTAACTGTTATTTTCAAAGATGAAATAATTAGCCTTAAAATCTGACATTTCAGAAATGACAGGACAAATACTGCTGGTTAAAAATGTTTGACCACGGTAAACCAATTCATGATTATTTTTATGAGCCCCAGAGTGGAGGTTGCAGAAACCACAGGTAGTTTGTATTATGGCTCATTCTTGAGCAAGACTTTTGGAAAAGTCTGCTTTGTATGAAATAAACAACTCTAATACATGAAGACAAGCTGTCTATTGAAAGAAATACTTTCTTTCATCATCAAATACAATCCCTTGACTGAACATCAATCTTCCTTACAGAAATGTAAACTTTGAAAACTACTTCCTACCTCAGTAACAGCTATAGGTTACCTGGCTATGGATAGCAAACACACTATATATTACTTTATTTTTTAAATGGTGGGCATAACACCCAGGCACTAAAAATTGTTATTAAGGCAGTATTATTACAGCAGACAGTTTGCAAGTTGGTTAGTGGAACAAAGTATATTCCCAACTACGCATATTTCTGTTTTCTGTCAAAGAGAGTATTTATAATAGAAAACCATAGCACATGCACGTATATCTATAATCAAAGGTTCATCTGCATTCCTGTTCCACAGCACAGTGATCATTTGCATCCTAGCATCTTCAGAAAAAAATAATGTTTCTTCTATAATTGCTCTCTTTTCTATGCCACAATCCTAAGGCACTGCCACACACTGGAAATGGGCATTTAAACGGGGAAGAAGAAATGCTACAGATGTACAGGATAATGGAATAAATTTCACCTGTTGGAAAACAAAGAGCATTTCTTTTCTGGATGAGAAAAGGCCAAATTTTCAAAGAAGATTCATCCTAGGCTTGACATCTGGGCTATTACCAGCTTTTGCTAGATGTGAAACAATTTATACACAAAGATCAGTACTTCTCTTGTGGAAAAAAAACAAAACAAAACTACTGCAGAGTTCAATTACCTATATGCATAACCATCTCCTACCATTTCTTTATGCTGGCAAACTTTCTGTGGATTACATACACAAGGAGGAATCTTACTGGGAGTGCTGTGAATTTGCACAGCTTTTTATCTGTCACCTAAGGACCTGACTGTTCTCTCTGCACGAAGCACTCAGTACCATTTATGCATATGAAAGTTCTTCTGTCTATAGTAAACCGAAAAGAAAAAGTATTTATTTCATTTTTTTTATATCAGTTCTTCTTTTCAAAAGTTTATACTCCTCACTCTTGATCCTTTCTTAACTTTCTTTTATTTTCACTTATGTCTTTTATCGACTTTCCAGTAAATATGTTCAGGAAACCTCTAGATAAGAGGGTGACAGATCCAGGAGAAATAAAAAATGCATAGCACCAAAGGCAAAAAATACATGAAACAACATGAAAACTGCAGAGCAGGCAAACACTTTCTCTTTTCAAAGTTTCCAACAATCAGTTCTAACATACTTCCCATAAGTAATACTATCTCACAAACTGCATAGATAAGGCAAAAGCCTTATCATGTAATTAGACAAAATCTTGTAATGCCACATTGTGCACTAAATGTCCTATCTGACACCCAGTAAGTATGTGGGAGGCTTTCCATTTACTTCAAAGGTTGCTGGACTAAACCCTGGATGTGTGGGCTCACTAATGAGCAACCGACTTGTGCCCATGAGCCAGGCAGAGGACATAGCTGCAAGAAAAATGCAATCCCTACAGCTCATAATTGTTTAGATGCTGGAAAATGGAAAACCGCAGGAATAATGAACTGGTCGAGACACAGCCCACAACACATTTGGGTTTTTATGTATTCCACTAATCAAAATCTGTGACACATGACTGGAAGAGTAAAAGACAACTAGAAAAAATTACGCTTAAATTTGCTATCTATAATGGATTGACAGCTCATTCACAACCTTGGCAGGAAAAGCCAGTCATTTACACCAGCGTGGAGACAGTACCAAGGGAGGCACACTTCGGGGCATGGTTACACTGCCAGACAGGAGAAACCCAGCCATGGTCCTAGAGAATTCTCCACAAGCTAATTTAACTTGCTAAGCCAATTAGATATAGACCTAACAGGAATTCTTTTCCCCAAAGTAACTTTAACCCTTCGCACATCCACTAAGAAGTATCAATCTAATGCTTTTTAAAAGCATCAGGTCTCGAAAATATTAAGTTGAATTACAAACTTTCGATTGGTACTTTGATTTACTCTGTGCTAAAATACAGCCAGCACACAACATTAGCTCTTTACTTCTTTATGGAGTATACAATTACATGAAATACACATCAAACTCATCTAAATAGCTGGTCATTTAACTGTCTGTTTGGAGCAGCTGCACACTCCGTCATCCCATGTGATCTAAAGCACAGAGTCAAGTCTGGCTGCTGTTTATAATTTAAGATAGGTAGCTCTGAACAACAGGGCCTTTCCCCCTCCTCTCTCCAAGGAAGGGAAAGCTCTTAAAAGGTCAGGCATCAATGCAGTTTACTGAATAAAGCTCAAGTTTGAAGAATGTGCCTTCTAAAGTGATTTTACTACCTGGGATGTAATGAGTTTTACAGGCTCTCTTTGTTAAATTGCCCTGACAATTTCCATTTCCACTTGCTTCCATCATATTAACAGAAGCTAAAGTTCACAAGTAGTAAAATATTTCACTGTATTGAGTTGGGTCTCTAAAAAAATAGATCACACACTTGACAAACATATAGGACACAACGTTTGGCATTCCATTTCATGTTTGGCTTGGCATGTCTCGTTTAGGGCAGGACAAGATGCCCTACCACAGTATCTCATTACTCATGGAAATAAAACACAGTTACACCAAGGACTTGACAAATCCCATTAGGTATGTCAGAAGGACAAGAATGTCCCAGCGAATTGGTGAGGGAAGGAAAAGGGAAATATTGGAGATGCTCCACTGAACGGAAATGTACTTAACGTTGTAAGACTCAAACATACAAAATCTGGGTATAGAGGTAAGAATTGAAACAGGAAATCCCTCACTGAAATGAGAAAAGGGAGAGAAAAAGCAAAGACAGCCAGGGTATTCTGCTTCTCCTTAGAAGAGCACACACCTCGGTTACTACCTTGTGTATTTGGCTTTGCCTTTTACACATCACAGTCATTAGGAGATGGGATGGACCTTCTTCTGTCTTGGGTAAGTGCCTAGCGCTCCTTGGAAGTTGCTACAATCTAAAGGACCAACAAATTACAGCTTCCTCTTTTCCAGTTCTGAAATAGTTCAGAAAATTTCGTATAGTTTGCAGAACATAGGAAAGAAAACTCCAGTGAATGATTATGTGATGCAAAGCAGGATTTGAAAATTGTCTTGCATTAATTCAAAGCAAAAGCTTAAAACACACAAGAAGCTCACCCATGCCTTCATATTTTGAATTACAAATTTTGCTTCCCCAATGTTTTCCTACATTATTTTCCTAAAGTGCCAAAGCTGTGACTACCCTGTAAGATACACCAGCACTACACTGAGATTTACTGTGACTTCAATTTCAAGTGCAACCTGGTACAACCAAGAGAAGAGCTGTGCCAATAAATGTTTTTGTTAAGATGACCCACATTAAGTGACACACATCTAGCAAATGGAGCATCTTCACCTATGTGAAACACACTACAGCAGTCTGCAAACTTGCTGAGTGAGGGAGTCTGACACAGATCTTTAGGAAGCCCATTAACGGGCTACTGAGGCTCTTCGGAGGCAAAAAGATAAAAGGAAAACCAATGCTCTCAAAAGAATTTGAAAACAAAGAATTCGGAACTGCATTATCATCCAATCATTCTCATAAACATTAATAATGCCGAAGCAGGTTCGGATACAGTCAATACTTAACATAAAAAAGAAGTAGTACTTAAATAAATGCTGTACTCATCACTCATTGCTCCTCCTGAGGCCCAGAACACAGTAACTGGCTTGACAGCAGAGTAACCAGCTCTGATGTAAAAGATCTTTATTATATATACTTATCTGGCGGCACTGACTGAAGGTGGCAGACAGTACGTGAAAGGAAGATGAGTGCATAATGGGAAGACGGTTCGCCAAATCCCAGGAGGAATAAAAACCTGTAGCGATCGAGGTAAATCAAAGCTGTATGAAAAGAAACGCTCAGCTCATTTAGATGTAAATATATCCAGACACCACCATGTACCACCTCTAAACAGCACAGCTCATCCAGTATTACTTCCATTGTACTGACAAATGCCTGTCTTCTCTATAATAATGTTCTCTTTGATGTACATGCCGTGGAAGAGTTAAGGCATATTTACATTCAATCAACAAAACTTCATCAGCACAGCAAAATGAACGAAGATCATATCCATAGCAGGCATCTGACCTTTTCATCTCTTTCTCCCTGAATGCACGTGTGTGAGGCAGGCAGGCATGCACACACACACGAGCTGAAATGATACGTAATGTCTGAAACCAACCTCCAGCCAAAGCACCTCAATATTCTCTCCTATGGTAAGTATTTTCTTCACTGCAAGAACTGGACTTTAATTTGTATCATCTACAGAGCTACGCAGAGAGTCGGTGCTCAAGAGATGAAGGAGAACAGAAAATACATTCATTAAATAACTGCAATACCTTTTAATCTACATCACTTATTTACTAAATTACTTATTTACTAATTCACAGTATTCAGCCAGGATGTGGCCTCCTTGTCACAGACCCTACAATTAAACCTGTGCATATTGCAAGACTTTGGCCCAAGAACAGGCTATTGCTTATCAACTTCATTTCAGAAACCATCTACATGCGTGTTTTTCTCTGAAAATACATGCAGCAATTGGAGGTAGTTTATCCTTCAGTAAAGGAAGGTTAAATCACCAATTTATTACTTCGAAATTATTTGTTGGTGTGCCAGAACCTTTACAGGTTTTCACAGTTGGCCCCTGATCTGATCTGATCTGTCATTCACCACCTAGCAGTCACATCTTTACACTTAAAGTGAGAGCTGGAAGTTAATAATGTTCTTGATGTTACTGTTCTAGCTTGAAAAACACAGGACTTAGCAAACTGTTATGGTCTGACCGGGCACTAGATGGTCAGCTTTGGTTAACAAGGCTTCTTTTTTTAAATTCTGCAGTGTGTAAGAAGCTATCAACCTCTAATTTGCAGCAAGCAGATTAATTGGGTGTTCCTACTTTGTTAAGACTGGTTCTCGAACCTCTAAACTGGCTTAACGTAGCTGAAATACTTGCCTTAATGTACACTGCTTGTACAAATCAGATGCGATCCTCTTTCAAAATTGCTTCTTGAAGAAACTGCTGGAACATTCTGAGGATTTAGGTCCAACAGGCCTGAGTTGCATCTCTTTTCAACCCTTCGGACCGGTGAGGGAGGAGACAGCTTGTGGATTCAGTGGGTCAAAGCTACAGGCAGGAACATCACTGACTGTGGCTGACAACTCCGAGAGCGGCCCAGAAGGCCAGACTCTTAGATTTTGGTTCCAGCTTGGTGGGCCAAGCTGACCTCTGGGCACGATTCTGTTGTCTCAGCTTTGCCTTTAGGCTCTCAACTATCCACAAGAGGCATGCAGGGCCCCCACTGACAGATACCAGAATTCTGTGGAATGATTTAATAGGGATATTTTCCTCTAGCTGCACTACTAAGGGTGAGAAATAAAAACAAGGCCTATACAAAAACAATGTTTGTTATTTCTTTTTAAAGAAATAAATCGGTTTTTTGGTTTTGCTTTGTTGGTGGTTTTTGGTTGATTGGTTTTGTTTGGTTGGGTTGTTTGTTTTGTTGTTTTGGTTTGGGTTTTTTTTTTGGGGGGGGGGATTTTTTATTTCCTAACCAATATGTTAAGTAGGGGTGGTTACATTATTGATTACCAAGCACAGCAATATCAAAGATTTGAGGGTTTTTGGCCAAATACATACTGTCTTGGATTATTTTTTTTTAAAGCAAAAATTAAGAACAAGTGCTAATGGAATTAAAACGAACACATCAACAGAGGTATTTGTTGTTCAAAAAAGCCCAATATAATCCATTTTTGCTGCAAAAGAAGACAATAAGCACAGAGGAGACAGCAAAATATTTTACATACGTGGAATATCAGCTAGGAAAGAAGGATGCCAAAATCTTGAGACAATCCATCACATCTTAAGACAAAAATTTGTATTCCAGTATTGCACGCTGAATGCATCTGTTAACTCTGGGTCCAAAATATAGGTCTGTATTCTGAACCAGTAAACTTCAGAACCACAAATCACTGCTATATACATCTGAGTACTTTTATTTTTAAGCATGATTAGAAGTGGCAGTACCAACAAGGCTGAGGGTCCTCTAAATCATCCAAACTTCCGGATTTGAGCTCCTGCTCACAAAAATTGGGTTCTGTCTTAAAACAACTGAACTTGATTCCCTGAAAAATATTTGTACATGGATCTGTCATTTGGATATTTATATTGGGACAGCAAGATTTCATAGTTGTCTAAAACAAATATTAGACACAAATACATCTCAAGAGTGTATCTCTCAAGAGTGCCAATTTGAATAGGGTAGGTCATTCTCTTAGCAAATATGTTTTTCATGTCTCAAGGTTTTTCTCTACATAATATTTATGTGAACATAATTTTAACAAAAAAAATTCCAAACAATGAAAATCATGAAAGGAGAAGTAGTAAAATACTGATTTGCTTCTTACAGATCTATAACCCAGGCCTGTATTTCTCAACATTCTATATTCACATTAAAACTTAGCAGTGAAATATCTGCATAGATAATACAAAGTTTTTGGAGGATAGGGTTAAAAAAGTAATCTTAAAGGTAATAAAAACCTGCCAACCCCACGGAACCCAATCCTCATTTCTCAAAGCATTTGAGATTTTATCATGGGTGAAGTAAATGTCCCTTAGAGCAAAAATACCAAGACTTAATATGTTAGAAACACATCTACCCTCCACTGGCATTTTCCAATTTCCACTTTTCTTTATGAAACGCAGCGTTTTTAAAAGCATTTAAAGTTTAGAAACACGTACATTTAACTTACTTTCTATATCTCCAATTTAGCTTACCATATTTTTGGAATTATACACAGCTAGAAATCAAGCTCTAGGACACTGGGCAAGACTTTTCTAGAATAAATCAAGATATTGAGCTGTCACATTTATGGTGTTAAACAGCAGCCAAACAGTTGATATAATCACTAAAGACAAGTCAAAGAAAAGAACTTTAGCTGTGAACATTTGCAAACACTTGGAGAGCCATTTTAAAACTTGAGTTTATGAAATATAACATCTGCATTTGACTCAAAACCTGGTAAAACATTCAGAGATTTAACTTTAAGAGAGCAAATGAAATTTAACAGTTCAACATGCAAAATAATGCAGTTTATACACTTGCTAAAAACGAGAGTTTCTGCTGCAAACTCTAGAGTGCTCATCAGTTGACTAAAAGGTAGTAAAAAAAAAAACATATTAAGCAGTACTGCCCAACTGAAAGATGGAACTACCGCATTTCAAAGACCCTTTCTGAAAAATAGTGTACAGGTCTGCTCAAGCACATTCAGGAAAGACAGATTTTAGGTGGAAAAGGTATAGAAAAGGGCTATTGATCAGTGGAATATCACAAGAAGAACTGGGCTCTCCTAGAAATGCCACTTCACTTTGCCCGCCTTGTGCAACATCCGGATGCAAGCCAGCTTGGATTCAAAATTCACATAACTGCAATAGGATGGCGATAAGTGTGTAGGTATACTTTAAAAGAACTCGATTTATTTACAATAGCAAAAGGAAGGATGCAAATGGGACATCATTCTGCATTAAAAGTGCTTCATGTGGATCGAAAGAAGTGGAAGAGACTAGAGGACTGCACTTGCATGGGAACAAAGGGGGATGTCACAGAAGGAAAATCATTTGTGAAAGCAAAGTTCACTATGAAAAATTTCCAAAATATTAAATGAAAGACCAACACAGAAGGGGTTACCAAACAAATACCAGCAAACAGGCAATAAATAGTATTTACAGGTATCATTCAATGCCTGATCTGATCTACAGACTGTGAGGACCAAGTGATTTGAGAGGGCTGTGTTTTGTAAGAGGTTTCCATCACAGCATAAAATGTTTCAGGTCTCAGCTGTGACAAATTCAAAAAACCTCTGAAACAGAGATACCTTTAGTAGAATCCAGTATAAAGGCTAAGGTACTAGAAGATGCTCCCAAGAGGAAAGTGACTAAGTTGCTATTTTGTCAGACCGTGTCCTTTAGATAAGCCTGCACCAGCCCTCCCAGATGTCTTGCGATCAAAGGGAGCCAGTACAATAGTCACTCACAGGAGTGCAGACAGGTACCCTGCTAACTAACCTGATCGCTGACTGACATAAAACGTCCAGCCTCTTCAATGTACTCCTGAAAGCCAATCTGGAAATTACTTGTATACTTGAGAGAAATGAAGAGCATGCAACTGCGCAATAACGCAAGATAAAACTCTTTATTTGGACTTGAAGCAAAGCAAAGCAGAGTCTGTATCCATCACTCCTTTTTAACACAGAAAGCCTGGGCTCAAGAAGAAGTAGAAGACTGATCACACAAAAAAGAGTCATTATGCATTTCAGCTAATGAAATTTTTATTCTGAAAGGGAAACATTTCCATTACCACCAGCCTAGCAGCACCAGGACATAAGCCAAAGCAGCGAAACCCCCGTGACAGCCAGATTTCCACCTGGTTTGGATCAGTTCTAGATCCTTTACCAAACCCGTGGTTTTACCATGTGAAACGTGCTGTAGAGTAAGAAGATGGTCTGACGTGAACTACATCACACTATTAGCAGTAGGTGACCTTTCATTGATAAACAGTTTTTAAGCAAGGGAAAATAATTTTTGGACATTAAGACACCACAAAGACCCTCCCTGCACTGACTCCACATGCTGCTTTATGCTGCATCGCTATAATAAAGCAACACAGCCATATAAATGATAGACCTGGTTTTCCATAACAAGCTATAATTGGAGTCGGCGACTAGGAAAATGTTTAGATAAATGGTGGGATCATAACCTTTTATGCAAAATGGAAAAATAAGTTATGGGAATATTTGGGAAACCCTGAGGCTGTGTAGCTCTACTTCAAGCCATAGGCACAGTTAAAGTAGACAGTAAATCACTAAATCTCATCTCAGACTTTACAATTTTGTTGTTGTTTTGGTTTTCGCCAGTTTTTGCTGACAGATGGAAAAAATACTGGCTCAATGTGACCAAGATTTAATTTACCTCCGATTTCCTTCCTATTTCTACTAAAAAACACACAGCATTTTATTCCCAGTGCTTAGAATTACTCATAAATAGTCACACTCCAACAGTACGTGCTACAAAAATACCACTGCAATTCTTCTCGCTGCTCCTGAGAATTGCATTACATTATAAAATTTTCACAAGAATCTTTCTAAATGATCATCTATAAATGTGTGCATACATTTATATAAATATAGCTACTTGAATACTTATCAGCTATGCATGCACATACTACAACCCCATATGTCCACATACAGAGAGACAGAACTGTGATGCTGCACTGAAACAGCATCGTATATTAAGTAAGTGGGAGAGTAAAGTGTCAAAGGTACCTTTGAAGATGGGGAAGCCTTTCTTCAAGGTGTTTTCTCTTTCTTTACCTGTCTCTCAGCTGCATTTAAGAACCAGGAATGATTTAACTGCATGAAGAAATGATGTCTGAGGCACAGACTTCAGCGACAATTCTCGGAAAGATACGTCCACTTGTTTTGAGCAGTTCAAAGTCAAGCTTTCCAGTACCAAGCCTTAACTATCCCAACTCCAAAGTTTTCTGACTTCAGAAATGAAACATCTCGTATTTCCTTTCTTCGCTTTTTCTTTTTGCCTTTTGAACGTTGATAGAAATATCAAGATTGCAGATGAGCGACAAGTGGTAATTACTGAACACACTCCACTTCGTTACTTAATGGCATCCAGGTAAGCAAAGTTATATACATTCTAACATGGGAAAAATACACGCCCTAGCAGATATTATAAAAATCCATTCCCATTTCCTGTTCATGCAGGGGAGTTTCAACTTTTCCAATGACAAAAATGCATTTACAGCTGCTATCATAAAAGTTTTCATTGTCTTCAGAGTTTTCAAGACAATTAAGTTATGAGGCATAGTAAGGAACTGCTGTACCTTCATTACTGCTGTGTAAGGGATCTCTTCAGTAGATGTAAACCTCCCAGAGGTCCCCAGGATATACCCTTGTATAGGTTTACTGGGTATCAAACACAGAGTCCTTTTGCCTACACACCTAGAGAAACTGGCAATTTGGGCTCCCTAGGTTCTCCCACATGTCCACTAGTTTGGACTACAGCTCATAAAAGCATCATTTTCCTCTGTGAGCATTAGAGAAAGCAGAACAACATTCATATATGTCCGTCCTAAATAAGGATTCATCTGCACAGCATGAGATCTGTTGTAGTTCTTCCTCCTCTTAGATATGAAGGCACATGCTGCAGCATTGCTGGTAACATCATGCCCGAGCAGTGAGCGCAACGTAAAACGCACAGGGGCACTTCCAGCAGCCCCTGGCCAAAGCAATGTCCTCAGGCCTGCCCACAGAATTGGCCACTGATCCACTGGTGACATTCGTTTCACGTGTTGTTCAGCAATATGACAGACACTAATTTGATCCTAGATTTAAGGAAAGCTGAGATCAAACAATCTCAGAGTTCAAGGCAGGCATTTATAATGCCTTATTTATGCACAGATATGGGGGGGTTGAGGGTGTATTTCCTTTTGACAAAACATCGGAAATTTGTCCTCATACCTGGGGTTGTACTTTTTTCACCTGCTGTTTTAAAAAAAAAATAGTTCTGTTACACTTTTTTTTAACACTTCACTTATTTCTGGGGTACATTTTTCTAAAGCTGACAGTTCTTATTTAAAAAATTGATCTTCCTAGGTTTAATCACATATGTGCATTTATCCTTGTACAAAATGATGTACGCCTCACAAAATACCCGACATCAGCCAAATGTACCCTTCCTCCGCGTGTCCATTTTCACATTTGCCAGGCTGCAGCACTACGCAGCATTAGCAAGGCTCATGTCCAGCATATTGATATTATATAAAATGAGCCTCTAAGCTTCCTGTCAGCTGTGCTCTCCTGTTACAAATACACTTTACCATGCTTCATGTTCATTACTTAGCAACTGCTCCTTGCTTCTAAGAACCACATCCTTATTTACGCATGCACATCCTGGCACATCTTTCTTAAAAGCGGAAAAAGAATGGGGATTAGGGGAAGCTATGATTGCATTTTATAAAATCGTAAGTGGCATGAAAAAGATTCACAGGGAATGAGAGCCTTCTGTCTCATCAATACAAGAATTAGCAGGCAATCAATGAAATCAACACTGCAGGTCTAGAGCAAGCAAGGGAGATGGGACTTCGAAGAACATATAGTTAAACTGAAGATGGATGTTGTGCTGCCAAAATTTTAAAGGCAACAAAAGCAGGATAAATTCTATATTTGGGGACGGGGAGGCAGTTCTACAGAAGGCTATTCAATATAAGCTCAGGAAACCCCAAATTGCAAACTGCTGGAGGCTAGGAGAGTACTCTGGGAAAGCATCCTCAGATGCTTGCCTGGTTCTTGTGCTTCTCTGTTGGCAAGTGCTATAACGCACTATCAGAAAGAGAACCTGATGTCAGGGGTATCTTTGTTCTGGCTCGATACGGCCAGTTTTACATTCTTACGTCACATACATCTATTTTCATCACATCAAAGTTAGTCTAACACGACTGTAAAGAAAATTCAACCCTTCATATCATCATAACCTCCCTTTCTGAGCAGAAATATATAAAAGGAAAGTCCAACAACTAAAAAATTCAGTGAGCTGCCATCATGACTCAGTTTGTTGCATGCATCATGAGGAGAGCCTAATCTGATAATTTCATACAATGGGAAAATAGAGGGTTTTTTTCAGTGACAAAAATTACCATTCATTAGTGAACAAAATTGCATCTAAAACTAAATTTATTTAGATTACAGCCAAACCACTCAGACATGTCGGTTGAATGGGAGACATTCATTAATAAGGAAATAACAAGCAGAATATTCACTAATACAGTAACATTTAGCTATTCAGAGGGGGATGCATATGTGCTCCGGGAATATCTATGCGTATCACTAGTAGATTTGTGTTTACTGGCAGAATATGCACCTGTGTATTTCCAGGCTGACGAGCTGTTACACAGACACATCAGCTCAAAAGAAACGCTACCAAAGTTTGCACACCTGCTTTCCAAATCTCACAACATAACCTGAAAGTGACCTGATTTTCATACAAACTGCATTGCTTTGTTGAATCTGTGTCTCAGCCCAGACTAAGTGGTGCCCCAAAAAAGCATGCACATGTCCTCCCACTGCTGCTCACGTGAATCATTTACTCCTCTTCCCAAGGAAGCACACTAGGTACCACGATATTTTTTGTTTCTCACCTTACAAAAGCACCGTCCTCATGCTGAGCTACAGAAGAACACGATTAAATGATATGTCACTGAAAGAAAGGCTACGTCCATTTTCTACCACAGTAATATTTTCTAAAACCACACGTTTTTGATCATTTCAGAGAGCATTGGGTTTTTTCCTGGTGAGTAAAGATGAGCTTACTGAATTTAGAACATAGTTTCTCTCAGCCTGAGCTGCAGATTCCCAAGCTGCATAGTTGTGGTCGGATAACGCCTCCGCGGGACGTTTGGAGTTTCCCGAGTATGGAGGGAAAAAAGAATGAATCTGACTCCAGCATTTAACTCATTTGCAGGACTCAGATTTCCTGTTCTGCAAACATAAAGGGTTTGCAAAGAGCGCGCAAGAGCTTCCAAGATGTATAGCTACGTGAGTGCTAAAGATAGGGAGCCCCATTCTTCTCTCTGGCTTAAATTGCCAAAGCTCTGTGGATTTCAGCTGTATTATTACCAATTCAAATGTGTTCTAAGTCAGAGGAAAGTTAAGAACAATGTGTATTTATGAAAAAAGGCCAATTCTTGCTTGGCTGAAGTTCATAACCCGAAAAGAACCCAGTAATTCCACTGTTCTCCAGCTTAAAAGTTGGCTACATCTTTCACTTACCAGCATCTGCTCTGTGGTGCAGGGCATTAGTCGCATGGAGGTGGGTATATTTACTGAATTATTATAGCATATTACATCGCAGTTTTCAAAGGCAGAGGACTGTTTTAATCTTAGATGAAGTTACAGCATGAAAAAAAATCAAGCCAATCTAGAAATTAAAGGAGCCCTTGAAAAGGGAGGTAAAATACCACGGCAAGGTCTACTCGAGGTGAGAGCTAGAGAATAAACATGATTGTGTGTGCCGTAAGATTTTCTAAGCTAACTTAGTGGTTGAGAAAGGTGCTGAGCTAAGATTTTTGGGAAGAAATGAACATAGCACTGACCTAATTCCCCTCAATTAATCAACAGTAAAGTCCCATTCACTTCCAGAGGGTAGAATTATGCTAAGTTAAGCACTTCTGAAAGTCTCCAAAGCAATTTTTGTGTATAAATTCGGCAGGTGTGATACAAGCACTGCCGATGCAAGCCCCCTTCCATACTGACCTACATGTCTTTAGGAGCGATGCATTCAAGAGTGAAAGGACACCTGGATTTTCATATCCCCAAGATTACTTGATGTTCTTTCAAGAATGGCTCCAACTAATGCATTCTATGTTGGCTTGAGGATGTGCATCTAAAAGCAGGAACAGGATCATAAACTCATTTCACATTGGCAACCATATAGCTCTCGGAAAGAAGCGTGAAATTTTCCAGGGAAGATGAGACTATGAAGTCTTTCCATTAATGTCATGTATCTTCACTATCACCCCAATCCATCACTGTTTTCACAAAGCTGCTCACTGCTTTAATCTTGATTGTCTAGGAAGCTCATTAGACACAGTCATCTGCTACTGCAGATTTTCTGAAATTTAAAGTTAGCACTTCGCTATAGCACATCTGTGATTCGAATCCTGAATTTAGACGATGTTTCATATGGAGAAAAAAAAAAAAAACAAACAAAAACCAAAAACCAACAACACTTTCAGGGTTTGAAAAGCACATCTTTTTAAGGAATTTTGTGATGAAATCTGATACAAACAAATAACTTAGCATCTCTTCAGTGCTTTTACTTTATCACTCATTATCCTTCAAGGAATGGAAAAAATATCCTATATTTACAAAATGTGCATTTAAGCGTCAGCTCCAGCTGGGAAACTATGATTCCCCATTACAAGAGCAAAAGCTAGTTCATGCAAAACAACACCACAGACAATCAGGTGAGAGAGGATGAGGTGGGCAAGGCTTTGATAAGCAGCACTATATGAAACTTGGGGCTTGTGGTCAGGACTCCTTTGGTATGTCTGACTTAGCAATCAGTGGAGAGAGACGCTGGCACCTGTAATTTCCAAATCTAAACCAAGCCACCTTTTACTCCCTCCGAGCTATAATTTTTCACTGTCATTTAATTCAAGATTGTTATCAATTCAGATCAGCATTGGTCAGTCAGTACGTATCGTGCATAAACCCAGGGAGAAACAGTTCACATTTCAGGAAGATAAGAGGAGTATTCACTGCAGAGTGTTCCACACACACACACACGCTCAGTTGTGCCAAACGTCTCTGACAAGCGGTGGAGCAGCAGCCCACGCCTGGCTGGGCAATTCGTTCCGAAACAACGTGGAAGGTGGCCAGCATCAGCACAGCCCAGTTCGCAGCTTCTCCTACATTGCTGAGCACGCTGGGTTTCCAGAGTCACCAGCTCCTGCTCTAGCAGCAAACGAAGAAAATCTTGTGTAGAGCCAATACCAATATTTGACTTGAGAGAACAGTTTGCTGGGGGGAGGATCAAGAACGGGATTAAAACGAAGCCCCACAATTTCCATATTCAACTCTAAAAAAATCCTAGCATCCTGTTTTGATATCAAAAGTTAAGTCTGTCAATAAGGCTGTTATCCACGAATATTGTCCAAAAATGTAAACATCCAGTATCCCGAAGTTTTGTTAGCTAAAATTTGCAGACAAATTAAGAAACCACTTGTGGGGTTCAGTGTATCAGATGTTCAGCGTATAGTCCATTTTTCCTGTTTTCTAAGAAAAGCATTTTTATTAAACATTTTCATTACTTTTTAAACTTCAAAATACGGAGAAAATTTTCCATGAAAAACCTAGATTAAAAAAAAATTAGGAAGAAGGGCTTTCACTGGAGACTCTTTCTGTTCTCCGCAGTTTCCATTTTAAGGAACAGCCCATTAGAGCATTGGTATATGACAGATTCGAAAATTTTAAATTTTAATTTTAAAATTAAATTTTAATTAAAAAAAAAATTTTAAAAAAAGAGAAAATGAAGCTGAAAAATGAACAGGCAGAATGGACTTATTTGGTCAGCTGACTCATATCAGAGTGGTTCCTGAAACCTACGCAAAAGCCCGGAAAAGAAATAAGATTCTTCTGTGGGATTACCTTTTCCGTGGTGAAAACCTGTCTATTTAACTACAGAGCAACTGGCTCTCTGCTCCTCTTCAGAAGCTCTTAGGCTTGGCCCTGTTCTGTAGGAAACAGCTCCCTTTAATGTTTCACCTAGATGGCGATTACTCCCTGTATTTGTGCTACTGCATGATGGAAAGATGAGCAAATTATCACACAAGAAGTAAAATCACATTCTGTAATTCCCTTGTGAAGCAAAACACATCAGAGCCTATTGGCACGGTCCTTTTTCAGGAGCAGCATCTCCAGCGTACCCTCTGCACGGAATTACTGTAGCAGAGCAGTCGGGAAATGTTCCTTGGACTCAGACAACTGCCAATGCTAATTAAATATTTCTTCTATGTCCATGTTTCTCACACAGGTGCTGAGGATGTCTAAATGGAGGAAAACGCACAGAAGACATGCATCGTCAAATACATTTTTTTAATCCTTATAAATGCACTTGGAATATCAGCAGGATTGAAAACATCTCCTTAGTGAATGTGTTTGTTTCAACACTCTTGATGGGCAGCTAGGCGTTAAAGAAGCTGTTACATACTCTCGGCAAGAACCCATCTTTTCTTGAACTTCCACTTTTCGCAACCTTACAGCAGACTAGAAATGGACATAAAAGATGGTAGAGAGGACCCCAAAATGTCTGTGAAGATATAAACTGATTGTACAGTCCACCAACCTCAGGCTGACACAAGTTTAGACCCTCAAATTTATTTACACAACACACTTCTATTGATTCTTCAGGTAGTTTAGACTCCTCAGCATCATTAAAAGCTTACCTAGAAAACAGATTAAAAAGTGTCCTCATGAATATGTAATTCTGCGTGAAGGACTATTGCAAATCCCAAGAATAGATGTGGGTACAGATTTTATTAGAACATTGATACGTTTTTCATGTGTAATAACTTCCTTGCCTACTTGTCTAAGCCAACTCCCATATTACTAAGATTCTCCTTATTAATTTTCCATGTTCTGTCTATAATGTTTTTCTAGAAAACGCAGGAAAGGAGCAGATGGAAAAACCCAAACTGATACATAAACCATGCACATAAGCATTGTCTTTTCTGTGTCACGTTTATTTAGTCCCTAGCACAAAGAGACAAACAAATCAATAATTCCTGTAAGATTACCCAGTGGCATATTAGTTGTGCTGTTTTTCCATTTTTAGTTGGAAAACAAAAACAAAAAAACACTTGGACCCTATGAGCCTGGACAAGCAGGCACTAAATACACACACACGAATCTGCACATCTGAGCTATTTCCAAAGGTGAGTGGGAAGCACACAGTAAAATAAGCCAGGCCGGCTGAGAAACCGTCACTCAGCAACTCCACAGCACTAATTCTTCCCGATAAATGAAACAAAATGAAATGCTCTGAGGGTCCTTGTCCCACCAAGCGGGCAGCCGTCCACGGGCCCATTAGGCCTCACCTCCCAGCTGCCACCACTATCACTTCAGACATAATTCTGCCGTTCCTCTTCCTCAGCCAAAACCTCTCCTGACTACTTCACTGAACAGCATCCAAGAGGAAAGGAAAAAAAAAAAAAAGAGAGAAAAGAGAGATTCAAACATGTTTAATGATGTTTTTTCCCTGCTTAGGGTTATGGGGTATAGTAGCCTTGACAGAACAAGTTTTCCAACAGTGATGGGACTTGGAGCATTGATCCACCAGATTTTAACCTTCTTCCAGAGGCAGCACTCTGAAACAAAATCAGCCAAAAAGGTGTCCAAATGCTATAAAAATGAGGGAGGTGGCTGTATTAAGCATTGATAAAATGAGTAAATTTTACTCAAGTATCCACGAGATACTTCTGCTAGCCAACATGGGTGGGGGTGCAGTTCTGCTTTTTGTTTTTCAAAGAAGATTCCTGGATTTCTGTGAGAAAAACTATATTGTGTTAAAACTGAGAAAGAACCACTCTTTCCGAGCAAGATTGCTCTCCAGGAAAACATCACAGACTATACTAAGATTCAGCATACTTTCTTTCACTACTGGAGAACGCCAGCGTATAACAAAAGATGGCAAATGCCTCTTTCGCCTTTATTTAAAAGCATCCATGACTGGACTGAGATTTTTGACACTTGCTGAACACAGGTTACAGACTTTTCCTGTGCATTTACACATGGCAGTTTCTCTGCTTTGCAATACAGAACGCAAGATGCAGGACATTAACTGTATTTTTTTTAAAGGTATGGCATGCAAAAAGTTTAGGGAATTTCTTCACACACTTTTTTCTTTTATTTCATTTGATAGCCACATTACCTAGTAATTAACGCACTTCTTGAAACAAAAGTGTTCTGGATAAGCTTCCAGAAGGAGAGGCTACGTTCTTCTTCTACCTCTTCCTTCAAACCTCTTGTGAGCCCCCACTGTTAATTCAGACACTGGCAGGTAATCTTGTCTTTCAGTCCTGTTATGCAACTTGGCTTCCACCATGTGCAAGAACTGACATGTTTCTCCAGACAGATTTTCTTTCCCAGGCTCCTGCATTCTCAGCAATGTGAGGTACTTTATGTAGAGCCGTCTCAATTTCCTTTGAATTCCCGCTTTTTTAAATACTTTGATTTTTTTCAGAGATAGGAAAAGTCAGTTGTGTATTTATCTTGAACTATCAAACGCACTAAAAAGAACCTGTCTGGAATTCCAGGCACCATGGCTAAATAATAAAAATACAGTCAGCCTTATGCAAACAAACCTGTACACACCAGGCGCCTCAAAATCATGCAGGGTAAAAAAACTGCTCCCACCACAGATCCCCTAGAAAACAAACCTCAGTGGCTGGTACAGCCCTTCCCACTCTGAAAGCATCAGACTTTGCTTTTAGCCCTCGAAAAACTGGGCAATCCAAAACGCAGCAGTTTAAGTCTCCTCCCGTTTTGGTATTTTCATGCGCGCAAGTGCCGAAACTGTTCATTGTTCTGAATCATGAGAATACCCAATATACATTTAGCTTTCAATCCTAGCTTTAAATCTCTAATTTTAAATCTACAACTTTACCAATTTATGTAGTTAGAGACTCACTCCTCCCTAGAAACGGTTATTTGAGATAAACCAGTAGGACAAAACATATCTCCTGCTTTTGGTTTCTTTTTCACAGCTTGACTAATGCATCAAATTGCATATATTTTAACAAGGAGATGCAGTGTATCTGAGAAATAAAATAGCACGGTCCTTAGTAGGTGTTCACATTCTTCAGCTTACCATCTTTTACCCATTCGAAGCAAATATTTTTTATCGCCACATGTCAATAAAAACTAAGAGCCAATAAAACAGCACAGCTTGCATTGCGGGGCACTATTAAACAGAAATACACGGATCACATCCCGTTACTTTAAGGCACAGTGAGAGTAATTCAGTAAAAGGCAAAAGAACCTCGTTTACTATCAAGGGTTTTCTTTTTCTTGAAGTTTTTAGTATGATACTGCTGAAAGACAAAGGTTTAAATCATCTGCATTCCTTTAAATGTTTTTACTGTATGATATTCCAGGCTGGATTCGTTTTTGCAGAGACTAAATCAGGCAATATTAAGGGCTTTTTGTGATACTAGGGCATTTTGAAAGGACAAAGCAACAGCTATTTTTTGCTGGCTGACACAGTCTAGAGCCCAAAGACACATGATTACGCCTTCAGAAAGGCAACAGCTGGAGCACATGATGGTCATTTACCATAACCCCTGTCTCCCTGTCAGCCCCTTTGCTTGGGGACAAAGGACAAATCCAGAACTGCAGTTATCTGAGCTCACTGCGCTTGCTACGAGATGTGCAGCGTGGCACCCGCAGCCTCTCTGAACAACAGATGCCGGTCACCTCCAGACAACCTCCAGCAACTACTCTTTCAGTAACCTGCTACATTTCCATTTACATTCTCTAAAATAAAAAGACAGGGGAAGCCAAACCGAGGCAGATCAAACAGACTTTCCTTACGTTCAGTCAATCACTCCTTCAGAGAAGCCCACCAGGCACATCAGAAAAGAATAACCATTCCAAGGCAAAAGAACCAAATGAAGGCAACTCCGAGGCGAAGAAAAGGCTGCTCTTTCACACTGCAGGCAGCACAAAGGCATCTCCAACCACTCTACCGCTCCAGAGCTCTCCGTCTTACAAACCTCTTCAGAGAGAGGGGCAGAGAGTATCAGAGCAGAACCCATTGCATGAGACACAGCTCTCAAGAATACAGGCAAACCATAGGACGAACAAGGTGCTGGAGCCAAAGGACAAAAGAAACATTAGAATAAGCAATCCACAACCTTAAGAAAAACAGGAGCAAAACAAAATCTCAGAAATGTAACTGAAGAGCTCAAATAATCCTGTAATAAAAAGGTAGCTCTTACCTTTGCCATCTGCGCCTGCACGCCATTTGCTTTGAGAGATGCTACTGCTTTCTGTGCTGCTGCCGGACTGTCAAAATCTACAAAACCGTAACCTGAAAAATAAACAGATGAACAGACATTTTCATGGCTATCCATGCGTATGTGCCCAGATAAAGATTTTATTTTTATAAAGAAGGAAACCCTTTCCATTCTCTCACATTGTCTCATAGTTTTCCAGTAGCACTGACATCACCACCAGCCACCACACCTCTGTTTCTCATACCTTTCCTCCCGAACCTGGTGAGATTTAAGGAAATGCCATGACCTGAAGCTTCAAAGTACAGGAAGGTTTGCAGCAGAGGGGGAGGGAAGGCAACACTTTTGCCAGTTCTAACAGACAGAAGGCCCCCGGCAGCAAGAGGACACATTCTCCTGGGGCTCTGGTGCTCTGGACTCCTGTCCCATCTCTTCCATAAGAGGAGGCAGAAGTATGGCCCTCCCTGGGATACAAAGCTACAGTTTGCAAGTGCTGGCTTCACGAGAAAACAACCCTCTTTCCCTCAAACCCACATGAGGATGAGGCTTCAGAAGAGGAGAGTAGTGGGTCTCTGCAGCAGGCTGGGGCCATCTGTGTAGGGGCAGGGAGCAACAGGCTTGCAGCAGGTGGGAGCAATTTAGGGAGAAATCACAACCTGTGCTCTCCAAGTGACTGCCAGAGAGCTCGAGAAGCTGGTAAGATAACAGTCACAGCCTGGTTAAACCACATCCCCTTCATCTCACCATCCTCTCTGCTGGAACAAGGGCCAGGTCCCTACCAGGAACTGCTTCAGAGTATCATCTGAACAGCAGCTTAGTGAGGTTAGATCTCAGGCACTGGCAAGGGATGATCATCTGCTTTTAAGTGGCTTTCCTACTCGCGGTATTTGCGCTAGTTCAGATTATTAATCAGACAGTCACTTCCTATCTTCTCTTCTTCACTCTCCATTTTTTCTTCCTTGAACCCACATGACTGGTATGTTCAAGCAAGACCAGTGCTGTGGAACCCCTACCAGATATCAACAACTCTGGAAACACTTTTATTTTCCTAAAGATACAAAGGAGGGCAAAGAGGACAAGAAAGGGACTTTACACAGCACTGAGCTGCCTCTGATCTTCAACAGCATTCAAATGCCTTGCTCATAAAGATTTCAACAGGCCGCGTGTCCCCTCAACAGAGCTAGAAAGATTTTCAAATCTTGCCAAGCACCTATTTAGGCAGCTGCATATATTTCACAATCTATCCAAGGAATCCTCTAAAAACCCCAGCCTATATCTTATTAAGCAATTAGAGTGCAGGTAGGCACGTGCTGCTCGGACAAGTTGTGGCCAAGGGGCCACCTCTTTGGCATCTCCTCGGGAAGCCGCGCGGACAAAACTGAACTGCCTGAAAGCTTTAATAATATTAGCACAAGCACATTTATAGCATAGCAGCTCCTTTGCAGACATCTCCATTTACTAGGTCAATACACATCATACAGGAGGCAACCACAGATACGCTTTCCTGCCATATCCATTTTTATTTCTTTTGCCAGCCCTTTTTCCTGCTCCTGGGAGGCCTTATGGCCCTCCTCTCTGCACCAAATCTGGGTATAAGAGTGATTGCTTGTGATCCCCTTGCCTCTCAAGTTATAAACACCTCTTTATTTTTATTCTGGTGTGTATGCATTACTTGATGCAGAGATTAGTCCAATGATGAAATAATTTTGTGCACATGGACTTTTTTTTTTCTTAGCTTAAATTGCATTTGCAAAGTTTTAAGAAAGTGGAAATCAGAAAAAAAGAAACAACCAAAATCGTTAAAGAAACTGCAAACTTACCTAAAGAGTATGAAAAGCACTGTTTTGATAACAAAGTCAAAATCTGAACCTTTTCTTCTTATCTATTTTTGGGTTAGGGTGATTTTTTTGCTAGGGCACTACTACAAATTGAGGGAAAGCCTAGAATAACTACACTGCGACAGCAGACCTAATGAACACAACCATGAAGAAGTGTACTGGAGTTTGGTCAGCTTGGGGAGGTGAGGGGTGTTTTACCTGCTCAGATTCCCCCTTTTGATTTTCCCTTTTTATTGCTACTGAGCATTCCATTTTTAAACCAGCTTGTTTTACATCGCAACTTGCTTTGCAGTGTTATCCAAGCTCTCTCTTCACTGCAGAGCGGCAGTGAGGCTGATGCTGCTTTGAACCAAAAAACATGCTACGAGAGAGCAAGAGTCCTCCCTGCATTTCTCCAATGCCTTTGCCCTTTGGGAAAGCAGCTTCTGGGAGGAACGACGAGATACAATCAGATGCAGCTTCCATCTTGCTAGATGAGAGATGCTGACAAGAAGACAGAGCTGCCAAGTGGGGAAACCTGAAATGCCTTGAGAAGTCATGGGATGCTTTGGATCAAAGTAAATTATTATTTTTAGGATAGCAAGGCGGTCATCTCAGGAGATTAAGTTTCTTTTTATTTCTCACCATGTTCATGCCCAAAAACCAGGAAGTGAAAGTGCAAAAATAATTCGTAATATTGGCATTTAAACCAGTTAATAGAGTCAGATTTTTTATATTTATCACCAGTGTACAGTGCAGGACTGATGTACGCAGTAATAAGAAGGGAAATTATTTAATATGACTTTCTAGATGGCAGGGTAAGTATTCATGTCTAAGTTAGCATTGCTAGTAAAAATAAACCAGAATGTGCAAGAATATCTGGTGTTGTACTATAGAAACCAAGTATATCTAACATAGTGAATTATTGAAGATCAACACCATTCCATAAAATGTAAAGCCATTGATATCTTCTAAGGATTTATTCAGTGGGCACAAGTGGCTGTATAACCACAGCAGACATCCAGTGAGTGTCTTGAGACAAAAAAACCCTTTCATCTTTAGCTGCCCATTATGCATTCCAGTGTTACTACTCCCAGCCTCACTGTAAAGCTGCTTCTTTTCTTTCCCTCAAGTTCATTTTCGTTCCAAGTATCTTTTTCTGGCCTTCCCCCCACCCGACACATCTCTCCACCACACACAGAACATCAGGACAAAATCACTCCATGGCTAAAAACCCATCCAAAGAACATCAATCTGCTGCAAGGGAAGCCAAGTTCCCAGGCTGTTTCAGCATTCAAGTATCCTTACAAGAACCCTGCAATGCTATATAACAGAAAACCAGGCACGCTGCCTTTTTGTACAGTTTACGTTTTTTTCCATGTAGATGTTTATAGCATATGTTAGTGACCCACACTAACATATTTCCCTTGTTTATAATCTCACTTCATTTTTTTGGGTCTCGGACATTAACAAACTAGCAGCGGCTTTTTTTTTCTTTTTTCGCTTGGCTTTTCTGTTTTGTTCGGTTGGTTTACATATTTTTCGGGATAGGTCAAGTTTAGTCCCCACAGAAGCTTGTCTTGGGACACCCCCTCCAGCGCTCCCCATAGCACAAATGAATCCCCAAAGTCCCAGTGCCCACAGCCCTTCCCTCCCGCCCAGCCCGTGGCTGCTGTGGCTGCCCAGGGCAGGGGCAGCACGGGCGGGTTTGGCTGCTCCAGCACCATCCCTACCCAAATATTCCTTTTCCCTGGCTCCTCCTGCGAAAAGGCAGCAGGCCGGCTGGAAGCATCCCCCTGGAGGGATTCAAGACCAGGGTCTGCCAATTAGATGCTGCTGCTACTCTAAGAAAACGTCTACATTTCTTTTTCCTCTCTCAAAAACAAGTGCAAGGCCCAGCAGCCCCACCCTCTGCTAGCCTCAAATTCCACGGCTTTTTTTTTTTTTTCCTTCTTATTTTTTTTGCGCGCACACTGCCTTGTAAACATTCTGGTCAATGGATTATACTTCCACCCTCTCCCCAGCTTTTGTGCAGAACATCACGAAAAATGCACTTGGATTCTAACCCAGGACCTTCAGACTCTGCTCACAAGAATCCATCACTACCACAGGAAACCAAAACCAAAACTATTTCCCCTTTTTTTTTCCACAAAGCATCCTGCCCTTTTCCTTTCAGAGATCCAAACACAAATAGGGAAAGCTGTGTTATCCCCTCTTGCTTTGAGAGATGGGAATTGAATTTATCACTAACGTGAGCCCCCCAGCTCAAGTGGCTACCGAGGGTGATTTTGGTACTCCAACGCTACAACATTTATTTCAGGATCCTGAGGTTTTTTTTGTAAAACGACATGTTACTAGTTTGTACATGCAGACACACACACATACAAACCCCCAAGACAAGGCTATCTAGATTAATTGTTAAACCTTTCCTCTAAGAAATAAAATGCCTGTCATTTTGTTCTGGCCTGACACCACCAGAGCTAAATAATTACATTTAAGGAATAAAACCACTGTTTTCGTACCTGTGGGGGGAAGAAAACAGCTAAGCATCAGCAAGCACAAGTTTATAGCTAGCTGCAGTAAGCGCTACCCAAATACGCTGGCAGACACTAAACATCTCGGTTTCCTATAACCTAAACGGCTGGGGGCCTCCCGGTCTCAGTTTCTCAGTTCCATAATTAAGCTTGGCAGCAGGTTCAAATGAATTAAAACTGAATGTCACTATTTCCTCAACAAATCCCTCATCCTTGTTTTTTCTTACTTGTCAGGAGAAGACCAGCAGAACAGCAATTAGTGGTAAGCAGTGCAGTGAAAAAGAACCAAGTATACACTAATTAGGTCACTCGCCAAACACATTCATTTCATTGGCAGATTTAATCAATGTTTTCCTGAAATGTCTTAAATCTCCTATGCTAATTTAAAGTTTTGTTATTGTTGTTACTTTAAACACAGATGGGATGCCTGGAGATTTTCAATTGCTTTCCACAAATCCATTTCAAAATAACAACCCCTCATATAGTACATCATCAAAATTTAGGCATAGGTTTTAGGAAATGGCCTCTAATTTTATGCCAACATTTTTGTGCCTGCAAATACCTATGGGTGCAATTTTGTGGATTTAAGCAATTGCAGGTGTGTAGAGCTCTTAGACATCAAACTCTGAATTGCCCTGACTGATCAGGTACTTAAAGGTAACGCCAAATAATTTAAGGGACTGCCTGCCACTTGTGGTTCCCTCAATTATCGCAAAATGGTGGAGAAGGGGCACACAGCAAAGGCTTCACAGCCCACTTCTAGGGAGCTCCACTCACGGAGTGACAGGAGCGAGGGCCTGGCTGCCTCTGCTGCTGCTGCTGCAAGTGGCATTAGTTGCTGGAAGCGGCCTTAGTTACTGGAAGTGATTGGGAAAAGAGACTTCAGGGTGCTCCGGAAGCTCGTCCCCCCAATTTAGCACTGGCAGCCAGCACACCACGGCCCTTTATCGCACGGAAGACTCTCCGTCAGCAGACGTCACCGCTGACACCACCGGAAAGGGAGCTGTCACGGCTGCTGCGCTAATCCGCAGCTGCACCGGCCCAGCTCTGCCCGGTGTCCTGCCCTGACCGCGTGTCCCCACGTCCCCGCAGCGGCTCCCTCCTTCCTGCTGGTGCTGCCCCTGAACCGCCTCGCCACGGCCCCACAACCACCCGGGGCGGGAAGGGGCAACCACATAGTCAAACACAGCTCTGCACCCACCCCAGCTCTGTCCTGATGATCCAGGTGAAAATGTAATAGAAGAAAATAAAAAACAAGGAGCGGGAGAAGGAGCGCCTTGGCATGCTGCTGAGCTGGAGCTCTGCAAAGGCAGCAACCTCTGGTGGGGGCTGAGATAGGAGAAGCCATAATGCACGAGGGAGGACAAGCTGGGGCCGGTGAGCGCTCAGCTTCACCCTGCCACGAGGCCAAGCTTTGCGGCCGGCCTCTGACCAGGTGCTGCTTTAAATCACTTGGATTCAAGTCAACCAGCGCTCTGCATTTTCCAACTCCCCGTGCCACACACAGACAGGAGACAGGACAGCTGAGGTACCCAGCCGGGAGACTGGCATGGAGTCTGTATGTTAATTCTACTAATGTGCCCAAGCAACTAATCTTGTTATTGGGGAGAAAAAAAAAAAGTACCTAAATATACTGATGGGGAGCTCACAGTTTCTGACGAGCTCTTTAGTTCCACTGATGTCAACGGACTCACTTCATGAAAAGTTTCACTGCTTGCTTTCTCTAAGCTGACCCCTTTGCATCGATGGCAGAACACATCCTCCAGCCCGACAGACGGGTGATGCTGACTGACAGCTGTCCCAAGCAACCTCTGCTCTGCAGGTCCCTCTGTACTCAGCGGCTGACAGAGGAGTCTGAGGGACTCCAGCTCTGCCATTTTCCCACCTTGGAAAGTTTTACTTTGGAACAATGATTTTTTTTTTTTTCCAACATAAAATTTGTGTTTATTTTGCATAAAATCACACAATAGTGGAGAATTTTCTTTTTAACGATAAACCCGAATTTGCTCTCGTGTAACTACAACAACTATGTTGTACCTAAACCTGTTTTTCTAGGTGTGATGTACCACACCACTTGGAACTCTGCTTCCAATGTATCCCAGTGGGATACATTTTCTTTTTAATGTAAGGAAGTTCCCACTCCTTGTTTCTGGCCATCTAGAATTCAATGTACCAGATGTGAAATCCAGAACAGACAAGACTGAGCATATCATACCTGTTGGGACATCAAGAGGTGTAGGGGCTGTTTGACATAAAGGAGGACGGAGTCATTTTAAGAGAGCACTTGCTTTTTTTCATTAATGTTTTTGTTAACATTGCTTAGGGAGATTAGAAATTGAAAATCACTCCCAAAGGGAGTTGTGATGAGGAAAAGGAATAACAGCCTAGGGAAGAGGTAGCAGTCAAAATTACTTGTTGAACTGAGAAACTGTGAAATAACATATATTTACCACATTTTTTTTTTTAAACTTTATGATGTCACCTTCGTACATATGTGTATATGTATATGCATACATTCAAAGCCACCAGCATGAAGCTTTTACACAAACAGCAATATATATACACAGTTAAGTAAATATATAATAATCAGTGAGATGTTTCTCCTTCACGCTCAGATGAATCCACTTGGATTTCGTACGAACCTAAGTCAATTTGAGTTGTAAAATTCACTTTTGCCCAGTACTTATTTAGAGTGTCTCTTAAAAGGCAGTATTCATTCTGGCAATCAGGTAGTCCACAAAAAAGTGATTACCCAGTAATTTACTATGCCATTTTCAGACATTGTTTTATGCTCAGATAAAGAATCAAATTAAAGTCTTTTAAGCCTTGGAAAATTAGAGTTATCAAGCAAAGAAGTTGAATCACCCTTAAACACAAAATTACTGAAAACAGCTTTTTCTTTCATTGTTCAAATTGTGCTAAAATATTCCTACAGCTCCAAATGCTCAGAGTAATAGTAAATAGTCTATATTATTCCTATATTTAAACCTTTACTTTGTAAAAACGTTCTCAGTGGCTAGAACGTGGTGAATCATCACCTTTTAATTAAAGCAGCTAGTATATAGTTAGAAAAAATAATTGGAAATGCAGAGTCTTAAATGCAAGAAAGAAAAGATAGTTCCTTCATTTCAGATCACTCCCCAGAGACACACCTACATGGTTAAGTATGTATATACAGATGAATTTTTTTTGTTTGCTTTAGCTTGATATGGAAATACGGCACGAAACTGTCACTTTGATTATGTTCCTGCAGTGATTTCTTTTGCCTCTCGCATTATTTCTATCCCCTTTATAACACCAGAACCAGAGAAAAAAAGCACTATAGATAACTAAACCACAACTTTTAGACATCTGTTTGCAAACGCATCCTTAATTTGAACATTCAATTACTTTGATGTAAACAGAGTGTATATGAATGCAGGTTATTATTAATTGCAGAACTAATTAATGATAATATTTACATGCAAAGCCGAAGTATGGAACTGGCGATGATCTTATATTCTAAAATGTCACTAAATTGAAACATTTTTGCAACCTCCAATAAGTAAAGACAAGACTACAAGGAAATCTATAGAATTCTGGTATGTGAGAAAAAAGTACTTACACAATAACTAACTATATGTATATGCATATGCCTATGTATTTTTCTGGAAGGTAATCCTTCCAAAAACATGCTCTGAAAGAACAGAAGCAGACCTCAAAACCGACAAAAGCTCTCAGTGAAATATGGTTGCAATAACAACAGCAAGTGGGCGAGGGGTGAGCAGTACAAATTTAGCAAACATACCTATCAAGAAAATGACATTGCGCTTAACTACTTTCTCTCAACATGTACTTTGCATTCCTGGCAATTCAGAACCACAAAGACTGGCAAACTGGGGAAAATTCTGGAAAGAACACAAATGCAACCATAAAAATCCAGATTTTGCAGAACTCTATTTGATTAGCCCTAACAATATGCCAAGTGTTTGGGGCCGTAAAAATGAATCTGGATGTGGGTGAGTACCTACGGGCAACCAAATTACAGCACACGACCAGCATAAACAGTGAGATGTAAGAGTTCATGAGGACCTGTCAAAGAAGGAAAATGTTGACGAAAATAAACCGAGAGGGAAGTTGAGAAAAATCTCCTGGATTTCTGCTAACAGCGCAAACTCGGATTAATCATACAAAGCCAATGATGGAAAACTCACTGCTCAAGTTACTAAATATGAACTGAATAAAGAAGAGAACATATTGTAAATCTTGCAGTGGCAGAAGGACAAGAGATAAACACACTTTTCCATCTTTAACTTCTGAAATTACTCTCTCTCCAAGTCCCATGGATTCACTGTCAAAACCCAAACTTAAGATTAACTCCATTTTTAAATACAGGGATAGCTCACGTGTAAAATTCCCATATAAACCAACTTATCATTATATATTACAGTTATTCAGTACCATAACATTTCTTATCGGTGTATTAGTTATAGAATGTATTCATTAAGATCATTTTCACTAGACTTGTTTAGCATGAGACATTCATTGTGGCTCTGCAGCTGAGCTACATTTCACACTTGAAGCAGTGATTGAAGAAAGCAAAATGTTCTCCCAAAAAAACAAGTACTCCAAGAGCAGAGCTTAGTTACATATTTACATAAGAGAGAGGGAAGGATACAATAGCAGTTTCTTCCCCTGACTGAAGAAATATTCAGTGACTCACAAGTGATAGTATTTTGCAATACCCAGAACAAAATAGCCAGAACGTGCAGTTTCAGATTAAGATCTACTTTCAGATACAGAGTTACGATATTAATTAATAGCTTCACTTAAAAACTTGAAAGGAACTTCGCACTCCAAATTGAAAAACAGTTCACTTTTTCAACAATTATTTTTCATATTCACTTTTCTCTCTGATTACAGCAACCTCCAGATGCTGAAGTTCCAAAATACCACAAGAAAGACTTTTTCTTGGTATTTCCAGCCAGCAGGGAACACTGACACTCTCATGAGAAAGTCTGTTCTTCTGAGGTTTCATGCTCAGTTATGCAGACTCCAGAGCTTTACTTAGCTTGGGTAATGTTTGGGTAAGATATGAAACCAAATCTCTTGAGATTTGTCCATCACTTATTTTAGAGCTGAGCGACTTGAGTAAAAAACCTGGTGTACAGAAACAATTTAGGAAAGAAAAAAAAAAAAAAATCATTCAGCCATTATTTCCAAAAGCTCCCTGTAGACAATTTTCTCCTGTAAATTCTGGACCTCAGTTTACCCAAAGCTAAGCAAGTTATCCACCAGCTATTCACCTAAAGAGCGTATAAGCTAGAAAGCTATGAGACTAGCTCCAGTGCTCCCATGGACTAGATAGAAATGAATGTCAATATTGTAATGCACCTTTCAAGCCTAGCACCTGGTATGGCACTCCAGCAGGCACTTACGGCCAGACAGGGACAAAACAGAGTATCAGTGGGAGCCCTGCTGTCAGCCTACGATACCTATGGAAGACAACAACAAAATACTAGGTGGGGGGAAATTAAGTCCATCAGCAGTCAAGTCTTCCAGCATTAGGTTTAAACAACGACGCTACTCTAGGAGGCAAAGAAGGATGTTCTGTATCACCCAGTGCTCTTTGTCGGGAATGAAATATTCTATTCTCTTCTTCCCAACACCGGATTAATCAGCAGTCATAACATTAAGTAACTACAAATACCAGCGAGTAGGAAGAAACAATCTGACATGAGAAGATGCACTTGGTGATCACACTGTGATTACTGTACTTTATTAAAAATAATTTTCATTTCAGTCTGTTTTGACAAGAAAACAGAAAGCATCTTGTGCAGGCTTCAGGAAATATTAAAATAACCCAAGGTGATGAACATGTTATTATCCAGTCTGTTCCAGAGGGAGGATGCTCAAGTACTGAAATGGTTTTCATTTCAAATACACATTCATTTTCAAGACGCCACACTTGAAAAATTGGACTGTATATTTGTCATACAGTAAGCAGTGATAAAGAGCACAGCAATTTATGCTCTTTATGCAAACCACTTGTAATTCAGAAAACAACTATAGTTTCTAAAAGGCAGCAAAGTGATAGCACTTTCCCAAGAAACAGAAATGTATTTTTCATGCCAGTTGGCCAATTCTGGCATGTCAACCTTTGCTGTGATAAACATTTTGGATAACATGCAAAGAGCTCCTATTCCAGCCCATCAACACTCACAATGTCTTGGAGCTTTAGGCAGAGATGAGCAACAGCTTCTGAAGATTTAATGATTCTGATACTAACAAAGGATCCTGATACCACCAGAACCATAATACTAAAATACCAATGTCCTTTTGAGCAAGAGGGCAGTGTGCTTTCAATACATGGTTGGTGGTCACAAGCAGGGTTCCACTTGTGCTGGGGAGAGGAAGCACCGCGGGGATGGGCAGCACAGAACGGGATAAGCCATAACACACAGGTCAGAACAAAACCCACGTTAAAGATACTGTGGAGATTCAATGCCCAATGATTTTGGTCTTACATGGTATTTCAGACAATTAGAATTTGAGTATCCCCATAGTGTTATAGCTATATCGCCTGTCACTATTCATAGGGTGTTCTTTTGCATTAAATCCTTTTGTGGTGAAATACCAGTTGCAACTTCTAAGCCTCTCATCGTTATATCTACTACATTTATCTGTAGCCTGAAGTTCAAGAATGCTATTATTATGGTAGCCAGAAATGGCTATTAGTTTTCCAGGTTGAAAGAGAAAGAAAGAAAAAAAAAGAAAAAAAAAAAAAAGAATGGAGAAGAAATAACATCAGGAAATCTCAAGATCTCCAATCCATTTTTCATTTTTCAGATTCAAGATAGGTCTACAATCTAGGTAAGCAGAAGATGCAGATAAAGTGGTTGAAACACTGGCTTTTAATCTAATCTGAATTTCTGAACCTGTAGAAGTTTTCCTATCGCTACAATTCGCATAACTCAAATATATGGAAAAGAATCAAGTGAATAAAATAATGTTTTAATCTTAAGTGAACACTTTTTTTTATTTTTTTCTGTGATTTAAGGTAGCCGTTTTTAGTGTTATTTTGACTGTCAGCTTGCATTTAAAATCACCGTCTGGTACAGTATGCGGCAGTCCCCGACCACAAAGGTCTGATGCAGGATGCTATCTGGGAGCTGGACTGAAGCCTCCCAGATGATGACTGTGAGGCATCAGGAGATCAAACCAGCAGAAGGACAATCCCCCGTGCACAAACGCCAACGTGTAGGAAGCTTCTTGCACACTGGAATTCACGTCCACAGGAAGCCCTCACACAGCTTGTAGAGAGAGAAGGCACAAAGATGGGACTGGAAGAGGCATCCTGGGTCTTTCTGGAAAGTGGATAATTACAACCCTACACCAGATGACCACATGGGGTCACACCAGTGACCCACATAATTGGTCTAATATTAGACTTTACCTACTGGAAGGATTTCCCTTGGTACACCTTTGTACCACACTTGTTGCCTTCACAGCTATGCCCATTTTTGGTTTGGGCACTAACGAGACCATCTGATACTTCAGTTATCCTTTTCCTACTATTCCCTATAGATAAGCTTCCAACTTGCCATGCAGAGCTTTTACTATTACTTCCTAAGTAGATTACTTTACCATTGGATTTTCCCCCGTTTTTTACAATCCAGTCTTCAGGATCGTGTAATTACTCTTCTGCGTAATTACCTAATGCTTCCCAACTTTGTGCAATGAGCAAGTATCGAGGGAGATTTGGTAGCAATATCATTAAGCATCAGATGGGAAATCTGGTATATGCCTTAGAAAGAGAGAGGTAGGTGGGTGTTGCCAATGATGCTCACTGGTATGCCCAAGCCTGCGTCCAGATCAGGATAGTATCGGCAAGGAGCTACACGAGTGGTGACTATCCTCAGAAGTTCTTCCTAAATGTACAGACACTTTCTGAACATAAAAACATTTTGTTTAGGATCTCTGGAGAACCTTAACAGTTCAACTAAAGAGGAAACTCATTGATACATATTGGCAGTGAAAGGCCCAACCTACAATGGAGAACAACTTTCACCCCACAAAGACAGTTTAGAGAAAGGTATGCATTTCAATGCTTAATAAAAGAAGATAAATGGGAGAGACAGGGAATTTATGAGCTGAAATATTCTTTTTAAAAATGAAAATGAGGACAATTTAGATATGATAATATTCTCTTATTTTAAAGGGATATTTTATTTTTAAAAATCCCAGAATTTCTATGAAATTATACAGAAAATGACTGAGAGATGCTCAAGTCTGTAGTAGGATATGAGTTTGTTTGCAGAGAGTGGTTCTCCATCAGCTTAGCACATGACATAATCCAAAATGAAAGAGAAAGCAGGGAGGAGCTTTGCCAGGACACACAAACCCAGTAAACATATTTTGCCTAGCAAGCCAAAATGCCTTCAAAAAGACATTTTAAATGCCCAGAATCATCCTCATACACTGTATCAAAGAAACAAAGAACCAGCAATCTAAAATTATTTTTCAGTCTTTCAAGAAATGGTGCTGAATCTCACATAGTTGGGGGGGGTGCGCTTTCTTGGTCAGTCACTAGGCCTACGTTCATTGTAGCAGGCCAGACAAATAATAGTCAATGGGACTGCAGAGCATCTCTTATGCAGACGCCAAATGCATGTTGGTGTTGTCAATGCAGAGATGTGTAAATGTTTTGAGACTGAATGTCTGCTTCCTGTCAACAGCCAGCATTAGCGAGACGAATATCCGGCATGCATGGTTGCACTTTCTTACAGTAAAATATTGTACCACAAAATTTGCAGGCTGCTTGTTTTATTGCTGGCCTGTTGCTCTCAAAGCCATTTTTGTGACCAAACGCAAAGGAAAGCAACTGCCCACACCCCCACTGGACCCTGGAAGCAGTGAGGTGTGTGGGCAGGAAGATCATGAGGAACTAGTTGGCCGAAAATTTAAGTGAAACATGCAGAGTTACTCATGGCCCATGACCACAAGGGTATCTGCAAAAGCCAACCCATCTCATCTCCATTACGCAGAGATGGCAGCCTCAGTAGCAGCTTGCTACTCTGTTGTTACACCTTCCTAGTCACTATTTTGTATTTCTGGGGCAGACCTGGGACTCTTTTTTCCAGAGCTTCCATCAGTTGACAGAGGCAGGTGATGCATGAATCAGGAGATGGCATATCTGTCTATTGCTGTAGATAATGCCATCAGAAGATCCTGTACTGGGTATTTCCATTACACAGAGATGATATTGTGTTATATGACTCTGAGAGCAGGTCTATTTTTCACTGCTAAAGGGCAGGAGCGAGGGGGACACAGACCTGCTCACTATATCTGGCTGGGAAAAGAAAAAACCAGCCCATGTTCTTATCTTGCCCCTTAGGGTGGCAGATGTCTAATTCAAGTAAACATTTTCCAGAGGTGCAGATTCCCTCGTAGACTGGGCTTGGAGCATTTGAAGGAAATGGAGATTGCAACTCTCATTTCTAGTCAAGGGGAGCAACAGCCTCACCCTCCTTAGCGCTCTCACCTGCACTGGACGACAACACGATGTTCAGCGATGGCCATGTAAAACATCTGGAAAGAGGCTACCTTCTAGCCTTGTAGAAATTGTACCATCCTTTTCTCTCATTTTATTAGTTTTTTTCTCCCTGCATGGTTGGGACAAACACTGCACGTGATTTAAAAAAAAAAAAGGTAGTAGTCTATCTTTGCCTTTATCTAGAAACAAGCAGATGGGGCAGATGAAAGACCTCACACAGAACATGATGGTGAGACATGATGGGAGACAGGCTACAGTACCAGGCAGCCTTTCCCTCCCTCAGTTTAAATTGCGACTACCTCTTGCTTGGCATGCCCACTTCACCTTCCTATCAGCCTTTTTGTCACTGAGGAAATCTTCATTTATTGCATCAAGCCTTTTTTGTCCCAGATAATGAAAATGAATTTTTTTTTTAAAAGTGTCCAGCAAATCATGTGATTCCAGTGCTCATGCATCCATGTGGCAAAGTGCATTGCACTTGTTAAACGGGCTAAGCAACTGCATCAAGATTCCCTCAGGAAAGTCAACATTGCAGCGTACACTAGGAAAATTGAGGAAAAGTCAGCTTCCAACCAAAAAATAAACTCCACATTTAATAGCTCAAAATGAAGCCACTGAAGACTAAACATCTGGGCTTTTTGGATATCATCCCAGATACTGCGTGTAGCACCGAAGCTCTTCATCACTGTATCCTCTTAAGAATTTGAATAAAATCATTCCCCCAATATATGCTGTTTCTCTGCAGAACATCACAAAAAAGTGCTTGTTGCAGTAAGATCTTGGGGCAAGGTCTGGTGTTTACCACATGTGCCGAGAACGTGCAGAACCACAGCGCTTGGGTTTTCTTCAGGATCTCCAGGACTTCCCATAATACAAATCACCATTCTGCAGCAGCGGCAACAGCAACAACCCGTGTGGACCACAAAAAAAAAAGCCAATTAGAGGGGGATTATCAGAAACACTTCAATGAATCAGCAGTGCTCATAGAAGTGCCACTGGAAGTCAATGGGATTTTCTGCTCCTGAAACACAACAGGCTCATCCACAGCACATCACGCCAGCATCTGTTAGAGACCTTCCCACGAGCACTGGACAAGGTAGCACGTCTACATGGCACAGAGCAATGCATTGACATCTCATCAAGTATAAAAAGATCTAGCAGAGCACGACCATGTTGCAATGACAGTTTGGGGAGGTCTGCTCAGTACAGCCCCACGCTGTGTGGTACTAGATGCTCAGGAGCTTTTGAAAACCCCAATTCCTGCACAACCTGCTTTGAGATCTCCACTGTCCCCATCTGCTGCGCTTCACGGTCAGTACCAGCCACGCTCGGATGCAACCTGGATTTACTAGGATTGCTGCAAAAAAATCTGTAGCTGGTTCTGCGCAGGCCAGATTAGATCAGTGCATACGATTAAACACTGCGAACTGCTGAGAAAGAGCATATGGAACGTGGCCACTGGAAAGCAACTAAACCAGCGCAACATTTCATGAGACAGAGGCACGTGGATTTTAACTATAACCAAACTACAGAGTGCAAGAGAGCCACACAAAAGACAAAAAGCATTGGATAAGGCTGAAACAGAACTAGCTTCCCTAGAGCTTTTACGCTCATGGCCAAGCAAAACGGTTCTGAGCAAGACAGCAAGAACTGCAGACTTCTGGCATGGCTCTTGAGACACAAACACTGCGAGAGACTTGTTCCCATAGTGGAACAAAGAGGTGAAGCTGACTCCCTTGAAACAAACAACTCCTGGCCATCATACCATCCAAACACGCACAAATAAAACTGTTTCATTTAAGTTCTCACTTTATTTATATATATATATACATAATAAAGTAGAAAATAATATTTTTTAAAGTTGCTGGCGTCCTTTTTTTTTTTAATTGACCTTCCTCTAGTAAATCACACACAACCATTTTCTTCCTTTTCTTAGAGATATATTGGCATTGGAAAGCTCTGTGGTAGGCTTTTCTTTTTTTTTTTTCCAGATAGCCTTGGCCATTTTCTTTCCAGCCCTGAGATGATCACTCCTATTCTTCACTTTCCAGCTCCTCCCTGCTTCTCTAAAATGACTTTAAAAGAGGAAGACTGAAGCACAGGCTAGGAAGATGGCTTGATTAATGACATTTCCACTCCTATAAGTAATTTCGAAGGAATCATTCAATCCAAATATGACAACAGGGAAGATGTTTCCATAAAACCCTGTATGCTCCCAGCAAATACACAATCATACCAGCAAGAGGCAAGGAGAAATTGAAGACCTCATGCCCTGGCAATGCAGTTTTTTTCCTTTTCTGTTTGTTTGGGTTTTCACTCCATACCTTCTGTTTTTTCCATTTTTCCTCCTATGTTTCAAACAGATCTTTACCGCATTTTACATGTTTCCCTCATTTTCTTCCATCATCTCCTCTTTCCTAGCCTGTTTTTCTAGCTTCTCCAGCCCCCGGTTTCCCTTGTCTGCTAATTTGAGACAGTAAGATAAAAACAGTAGTTCTCAACAAAAAAGAAAAAAAAAAAAAGCTTCTGAAGTTGAAACAGGAAAACTACAGAGGCAACAGATGTCTTAGGAGTCCAGTACAGAGGGCCTTTGAAAAAAGGTGAAAAGTAAGCAGAAAAGTCTGTTTTGAAATGACATTGCAACAAAGGAACCAATTAAGGAAGAAATAAAGCGAAAACTAACCCAAATCTTTACTTGGAATTGAAGCTTTTTTCAGTTTTAAAAAAGTTAACTACATCCATTATTTTTCTCGTCCAATATGTTTCTGTACTTAGTGATTTTATCCACAATTAGGAGTAGACTTGCCAAAATATCACAAAAGTCTTCCTACTAACGAGATTTTTAGACAGAGAAATTGCCAGAATTTCTAGATAAATTGGAAACAAGAAGTATAAGGTACTTCTATAGGAAATTTCTTTCACGAAGGAGTCTAGCCCCATATCCCAAGTAAGACCAAGCCCATGAATTGCTGTACTTACCTTTGCAACACTGCAACATACTACCCAGTTTTATAAAATTCGGTCTAGTTGCTTCAGGAGGGGCTTTGCTATCAACACCCCCCAACACAAAGGACAGTCTGGTCCTCCCTGAAGGGCCAAGGGCACCGAACAAAGGAAGTGTGACTTTATCTTGATGGATGCAGCAGCGCATTTCTAGGGCAGTGTGAGAAAGCCAATACTCTGCTGGTGTCGCAGCCTTTGGTTGCCTTCCGCAACAGTTCCCTTCTGCAACTTCCTTCACAGGCATTTGCTTCTGTCCCATAAACAGAGCTAGAAAACATTCAAGATGGAATTGGGGCCTTGGAAAGTTTTTGAACACAACTAATTTTTATCCAACTAATGTGTATCGGGACATTATTATTTTGCTTCTCGAAGTATGGTTGCTACAGGAGAGAACTTGTTCAGCAGAGCACAGCTCTGTCCAGCTTCAGGTAAGGTTGACTAATTTAGGAGGGTGGGAAGCCCAGGTTCCTCACGTGTTAGTGGAAATGGCGAGCAGCTCCTCCATAGGACATTTCAGAGCACCAAAGCTAGATTCACTTTCTGAACCACCTTCTGAAGGAACTCCTCTCTGCAGGGTAAACATTTCCCTCCGTGAGTGTCACTGTTCAGCCTTTATCAAGCTCACAGTGTGGGGCAAGAGCCAGCTCGTGGCATGTGCCAAAGGGAGAAGAAAGGAACGGAAAGGAGGGCAGACTCTCACACTGGGATTGTGCACAGAGGAATGGACAGGGCAGTGAGGCACGGCAAGGCACGGCATAGGTGGATAACGAAAGCAAAAAAAAAGACAAAACTAAAAAACAAAACAACAACAACAAAAAACAAACAACAAAACCAACCAACCAACCAAACAAACCCAAAACAAAACAAAACCAAACAATCAAAAACCCAAAAACCCCACCCACAAAACAAAACAGGGATTCATGCACATTGGATTTTAGTTCTAATAAATAAAAACTAGAGCAATGCACCCACTTTTATCATGAGGCTCCACTAATGAGAACACTGCTAATGAGAACACAACATGGACAAAAGCTTCTCTCAAAGCTCGTTCATTCAACACCAAACACTTTCCAGTCAAAATCCAGAAAGATTTCCTAATAGGGATTAGCTCATTTTCATTGTGAGCCATGGGCCTTTGGAACAAAAATACAAAGTGTTTGCTCAGGAAAACTAATCTGGGCCAAATATTGTTCTCATTTGCTTTCGGTCTTTCTTTCCCTTCCTTCTCCATTCTCTCCCAGCGATGATGAAGGGTACGACTGTCACCACTACTACTCCTTGTTAGCACATAGGAAAGACTCAGGCAAACAGCTCTTGCTCCAATCCATTCATTGCAGCTGGGTCATGCAAGCAAACCGCAGTGAGCCAATACCACAAAAAGCAAGTATTAGCTGGAGAGCACAAACTTTTTTGCCTCAAATTCTTCTGCTCCCTTACATCTTTTTAAAGCAATGTGCTACTGTGTATATTTTAAGAAGCTGAATTAATGAAAACTAATTAATCCTTGCTTCTTTCGCTTTTTTTTTTCCCCTTATAAAGTGGAGTATACAAGCATTCGCAGCATTATATGTATGCATAATAACTTTTAAACAAAAATAGAAGGTCAAGTTCTCGGTGTAATTTACCATATTGACTACATACCCCCACTAGTATTCAGCACCCTACTAAATCCTGAAGTGGCTTCTTAAATTTGCATAATACGCATGTACTATCACTCAAATCCAAATGTGGATTGATACAGACATACCAAGGAACAAACAACTCACTACACAGATGCAGATGCAATCATTCTCTGATTATGGCTGATGCCCAACAGATGAGCTAGCGAGTGGAAACAACTCTGCATCTACGAAGCTGGCTTAGTTTAATGAGCATTTCACTCACCCTCAATGAGATTCTCTTTGAAATAAAAATGCAGAACCCAAGTGTTGTAGATTTTGCTGGTCTTTTACTTAACTGACAGAAAGTGGAAAAAAAGAATTACAGATTTCAGGTACGTCTGCTGGAGTTCATCATTACCATGGAAGATCAAAGCATTTTCCTTAATCTCTTTTTAACTAAAATAATTTAAGACCATTTTCATTCTTACTTCTCCAGGCTGCACCCTTTCAAGGACAGATCCACTGTTTTTAATCTAAAATACAGTAACCTGTTTCATACACAACACACATAAATTTCCGAATCTCTCCGTGCCGGGCAAGGGCAGTAAATTGAGGAAAGGACAACGACAGTAGCTTCACATGTGCAAAGCCTGTTTCCCAGCAGGGGATCAATAACAGCTGACTGCATTACGGTCACAGGGAAAGCAGCACCAGGTTTGCTGTTTTGCTGCTGGAGGTCACTAGTGCCTTCAGTACAACCGAGCCTGACGGTGTATATTCATGTCACAGGGTAGAAATGTGCAGAGATCCCTGAAAGAGCTCCAAACAAGCCCACCTGGGTGCTGGAAGCAATATAGCTGCAGCGCCCAGGGAAATTCGGTGCAGACTTAGGTTAGCACAGCAAGTACCTCGCAAATATTTTCACTCCTCGTGCAGCCTAAGTAGGAATTCTTTTATTCTTTGGGCTCCACGCACATCATAACTTTATCAGCTGCATCCATCTTCCTAGCAAAAATAATAATGCTAAAAAAATCTCTAAGGTATTTCTATCTCAGCTTCTCCTTTGAGGGAGTTAGTCTTTGCCCTCAGCAAGGAAGGACAAGTTTGTCCATCTCACAGGGCTACAAACCAAAGGCTGAAATGAAAGAAAGACACAGTTCTCAGGAATTGTCCTAGATCACCAAAAAGGGAATGTTACCTTATTTTATCTTGCTTTCTACTTATCAGTTGAGCTTATCCTTTTTATTCCCTTCACTACACCAATGCTAAACAGTCTGCAGACCTTGCCATAACTTAACCTCTTCCTGCCTCAAATTCTTCTTCTGTAAAACGGGAATAATACATTTATATTTACCTTTTGGCAATTAGACTAACTAATCCAATTAACCAGTTATTGCGCATTTGTGAAGCACTGTAAGCTCCTCAGATGCAAAGCATTACAGTAACACAAAGTTTTACTGTTATTGTTGTAAAAATAATCAAAATTCAGAGGGGAAGGGAAGATGCCAGCTGGCAGATTGAATATCCAGTCTCACTTATTGGCAGAAGTTTCATTGTAATAAAAGCAGGACCATTGCTGATTGTGCAGACTTGCGCTTCCAGTCTTCAACTGGTTAAGGAGCTGTTGTCAGCTTATTTCACAGAAGGCTCCTTGTGGCTCAAAATACTGGCTGATCAGCTTTTTTCCATGGAGCCAGGATTCCCAAAAGCAGAAGTCCTTAAGCACATGCTTGGAGTAAAACCAGCATTTAGGTGCTTTGGTTAATCAGACTCACAATAAAAAAAAGCTCTTCAACATAAGGAAATGAAAATGTTTTTCCCTCCCAAAAATACAGTTATGGTAGAGTATTCATGGCTAAAAATCCTCTTGATTTAACTCATCTCTAAACCCCACATTTGCCTAGAGTTTGTTTCAGCTAAGTATATGCAGATATATACATACGCACAAACATACATATACATATCATATATATATTTCACTTAAATAAATCTCTTCCTTCCTTGGGGCACGCGCCTTGATGTTGCAGAAAGACTGTAGGAATCCACTAGGCTTTCACTCCTGTTCGTGACACCTGAATTACGCAGGGCCAAGGGGTAGATTCCAATTAAAAGCGACCTTCCTGGCTGTCTAGGAAAAGTTACGCTAGCCAGTGACGCAGAAAGATGGATGCGTGGCACAGAATGTACTGAAGGAACAGACTCTGTACTGGCAAGCACAGACTCTTGTTGAAAGCTGAAAAGTAACGAAATCTCTGAGGATGTCCAACAACTTCTGAAAGAGATTTTTGGAACATTTGGCCCACGGCTGCATCAGCAAATGCCAAAAAAGGTTATGAAAGGAGTCAACAAACAGAATCTCATCCTGGAGTAATTACTCTTCCTGGAATAAGCGATAGTTAATAATGAGAAGCAGACAGAAAGCCACTGAAAAACTAAAATAAAAACGTAATTTACTCAAAGAGACAAGATGGTTACCACTCACAGGAAGCATCATTAATTAGGACTTCTAAAAGAAGATTTCTCATCTTGTAGGAACTTATTAGCAACCGATTGCTCCAAGGTAGGTTTCAAAACATGTGAAAATGACAATTATATAATGTTACTAACTAAAATATGGCTATGATGATGAGATCAAAGTCTACAGGTTTTTTTATTGGCAAATCCCCAAGAATTAGAATGGGAAATTTCAATGTAGTGTTGGGGATGTTACCAAGCCAGTAGAGAATACAAGAGGCAAGTAAGAAACTGGTAACCACTGTCTACTCAGTAAAAGACCAAGCTGACCAGCGGATCACTGTTTCCCCACACCCGCACCTATCATATGACTTGAAATTCATCTATATATTAATGTTAGACCATGTCCCCATTATATCAAAGGAACCAACATCATGAGCCATCTAATTTCTGACTCGTAAAAATATAAATCAAACTCAGGAGAACCTGATGTTCTCACAGTGTTACAAAAAGCAATAGCAGAAGGCTGGAGGATCCAACAGAAGATTTGATATCACTAGAGAAATCTGAACTGAACCAAAGAGCAGGCGTCAGTGTTTTTAGGCTTAGTTCAGATCTCAGGAAGTCACTGTTGACACACCACAATTCTGTCTCTTATGACAAATGAAAGGCAATGCAGCAGCTACAGCTGCAAATAGTTTCCAGGGAGGCTCATCTGAAAGCCTGGATAAGCGAGGATACCAGCACAAGAAAGGGAACGAGTCAAACATAATATTAATTCCTCAAAAATATGCCCTCAAAGCGAAAGGCAGGAAAACAGTGTGTGTAAATTGAAGGTGATCTACATGACTGATTATTGGTGACAGACAAAATAGATGACCCATATTAGCGTATCTAAGGGAAAAGCAGACTGGATTTCACAGTCCAGAAGATCACGTGCCTACCAGATTTTCACCTTCAGAACAGCTACCGAGAAGTACATCAAGTGGCAAAACAAGCTCATTAACTTAATCACTTTTTGATAGCATCTGACAGCCTCCATCACTGCCCACTCAAACACTAACAGAGGCATCTGAAGGTTGATGAGGAGCAAAACAGACCTTTGGTGTCGCAGACATGAGAGGCCATGGTTGGGTTGCTCCTGTCACGGGAGGAGAACGGCATAAACTCTTGTTTTTCCTGTCTTGAAAGACATGTGGAAAGAGCCCCATCAGCCCTCCCCCTGTCTCTGTAGTAGCCACCCTCTTGGTTCAACTCAACATCTTGTTGGCCACAGCACTAAAACCCGTTTTGGTACAGGCTGCTCTTTGCTTTGCCCACTTGTAGCAACTCCGCATCTTTATATGCCATGTGTTCCCATTAAAAATAATGACAAGCCCTAATACAAGCTGTAAGTGAAGTAATGAAATAAAGGCATGGAAGCAAAGTACGTTGTTTGTCTTCTGCAGGACACTGCCATGGATTTTGATATGAAGAACAGATAACTGGATGCTATCTAAACATTGTCTCAGCCCTCTAGCAAGGGATTAAGGTTTGGTATCGAATGCCAAAACAGCAAAGTCGCACTTCAACTATCACACAAGCATGCCTCAAAACTTCACACGCAGTTATGATAACACAAATAAGGTGCTGTTAATGGTAAGCTAACACAAATAAAAAATCAAAAATTAATTTGGAAAGGAAAACAGAAAACATGGCAGAATTCATGTATGTTGGTACTGACATGAACGCAAGGAGGGATATTCATAAACACCTGTCGGCAAACTGTTAAGTATTTAGTCATTCAAACAAAAGCAAAATGTGGCCATCAAAATCAACACTTGAGACTGAAATACAAGTACTTATTACCTATAAGGAATTGGTGTAGGCAAATACCCTGGAAAGACGTATTGGTTGTATTTTGTCTCTCCAATTTATCTTAAAAATAGGATGAGAACACCTAGTTCACTTGCTAAGAACAAAGCCTGACCATCTATCTCGGCAGAAGCACCACCAGGCAGCTGGGGAACATGAAAGGAGACACTCCATCAGCTTTTCTGCATAACATACGGGACCTGATAGAGAGAATGCACCAAGCCCAGGCCAGGGATGTCAACACGTGTACAAGAGCAAGCTACTATTAGAGATTACAGGATGTATTCCAGTTACAATACGTCATTTATGTACACTTATTTTCCCTATTGTATTATTGTCTATATTTATTCTATTGTTGTCTGTATTCCACAGGATATACTGCTGGACCTACAAGCATTTCTGTCTTTTTTAATTTCTTGCTGTTAAAAAACTACTAGGTTTCTACTATTGGCAGCTCTTTCACCTCAGATTTCTTGGTATTGGTGACTTACCTAAAAGTCAAACTCAAGAGTGTGTTTTCCTAATCATTTGTGAACTGTTGTTGGGTTTTGGTTGTTTGTGTTTTTCAGTGGTTTCTTGATTTTATTTTTTTTTAAATGTTTGAGTTTGGCATAAGATGAAGCTTAAGTAATAAGAATAAAGAAACCTGACTAAACACATAATGCTACCTCTTCAAGTGCTATTTAAAAAAAAAAAATAGGATGCTGCAATAATCATCGATTATTTGCATTATAGGGTAGAAGAAAGGTTCACACTAAGTTTGGACCCCACATTGCAAAGCCTCGTAGAAACCAAAAAGGGACATATCTTCCATGTCTCAAAGAACTACGGATAAAATACATGTGATAATTTAAGCTTGGGAGGCCCAGAAACTTTATTTATTTTTCCTGTCTGGGAAAGAGTTATTTGTTTGTTTAAATGTACTGTCTTTTAATAAGGAATGTTGAGGAATCTTCCATTGACAGGAAAAACAATACAGTCCAAACCACTTCAGCAAGCATGCCTATTATTCACCGGATAGTATTATTCATATGACATGCATTGTATTTGCTGCAAACAGGAGAAACATTTGCTGTTTTGCTCAGCTGAACAGAGAACAGCTTCTCAGCCATGCTTTATCTATTTTTTCAAATATTAAATATTACATCACTGTGAAATAAATTAATTGACCTGTGCCGTGAACAAATAAATTACAAAATTCAATACGCTGCTTTGAATTTGCAGCTCATTTCAGCAAGCCGGTTTTGCAGTAGCTCTAACATATGAGTTAAGTAAGCCTTTCTGACAGGTGTAAAAGCCTTTCATACCACTTGCAAGGTTACGCTAGCGAAATATGACAGAAAACGTGGACTAGTCACAATATCATATGTTCCATATCAGCAAGTATCATAACAGAAAGGCTCACTACACCAAATAAAATGTACTGTGTGGTAAAACAATGGGTGTGCGGAAATAATGACACAACAGATCAGGCAGGAGCTGGGGCTCTAATTTGGTGGGTTGCTTTGCCACAGGATTAACCCAAATGAGACCTCGTTATCTGGGGAAAATAAAATAATGACCTTATCCATCAGGAGCATTACACTATGTTTGGCTAAGGAGGGAGGAAGCAACTTTTATTTATTTGTTTGCTTTTTTAACGCTACAAAGAGTTGTACAAGAGTTTGGCAGCTTTCACATGCCTTGCCTTCCTCTGCCATCCTCTTGCGTGCACTTTCGCAAAGGGATTTGACCGACCTCTCTTTCCAGATGTTCCATATTTGAGGAAGTGTCATAAATCACTGCTGGAGCAGGAGACGTTGCTGGCTCTGACCCATACAGGGCTCCAAATCCGAGCTTGATTTTGTTTTGCCTAATTAGCGGCTCACGCCCACTCCTTGGCTCAGGCACCTGCGCCCCAGCTCATCCAGGCCATACTCGGCATACTTCGCAAAGAACATTTTAATGGCCTTGGCCAGGGGATGCTTTTGGTTGTTACCAAAGCTGGATGGCTCTGCTGAGCGCCTCCATTCAGAAGAACGGCAAATGTTGGAAGGAAGCTCTTTCTCTGTCATAGGACAGAACAGCTGATGAGCCAAACATCATCTAACTACTCACTTGTGCTCTGTGCTCTTGGAAAGAGCTCTGTCCTGGAAAAAATGAGTCTGTGTGGAACTGCAAGCTGGACTTCAATCAGGGTCTCTGTGCTACAAGGCCAGCACCGCGTTTTAGTATGTGATCCAGAAACTTCTGCAGAAGTTTCATGTGAATTGCACATTGCCTCAGATCGAGAGTCAGGCAGCCAAAACATCCTGTTCTAAACATCCTTGTTCACATGAACTTTAGCCACTATTTACTAGCATTCAAGGAAAAAAAAAAAATTACATCAACACTGATTTATTCTATTCTATGATCTAAAGCTTAGATTTTTTACTAGAGGAACAGCTGTTTATACCAGTCTGCCTCATGTCCACAAAAAAACATGGCTTACCAGGACAGCTGAGGGCTGGCAGTGACCAGAATTGAAAACCAGGTGGTTTAACCTCCTCAAACTTTAATTCCTGCAAACAAAGTTGATTTTTGTTCCACCTTTTTTAAAAAAAACCAAGCAAACCAAAAAAACCTCTCAGGGGTCTTCAGAGAAAGAAACAAGAACAAGTGAGGTATCAACAAACACAAAGTCAACCCACCAGGATAAATGAACTGGGGATTAATTGTTTTGCTCTATGACCATCAACAAAGTCTATCTGCTAGCATCTATTTCTAGAACTTCCAATTCAAATTACACCTAATGAGTTTACAGTACAATTTTTAAAGGGTCTCGCCTGAGTCATAAAGACCGAAGCAACCATTAAGCCCCATTTGTTAACAGCTATGATAACTACACTGTCATTATGCACACTGTAGGACACTGTGCTACACAAAGGACTAATGTTATTGCAGCAGACTAGAAGCACTTTAAAGTCATCTTGTGCAACTAGTAAGACAGGCAAAACACATTTTCTGATCATAAAAAGCATTCTGGAAATTGCGAAAAATGATGCATTAGCATCAACTGTACATTTAAAACATTACGTTACTCTACCATTTAAATAGACCCCGTTCACCTGCCAAGTTTGGCTTTGCAGTTTCTGTAAACTATGGTTAACAAAACACACAACTGTTGTGGTTACATTTTCTTTTGAGTTTGATGGTATCTTTGCCCTCTTATTCCCTTTCCATTATTTTCATTTGAGGCAACAAATTCATCCTCCCATCTTTTTTCTAACAATATTAACATATTATTCTTGTTATAACTGTTCATTGACTCTAGACAACAACATCTTGTGTCAGCAGATATGTTAGCGAAAGTGATGAAAGCTGTGGAGTTATACTTGAAGCTTGATGGGTAATCAGAGCATATCTACTTGTAATTAATTTGTCACCACACTGAAGATTTGAAATTGAAATCTACTGACCAGACTCTGATCTTAATGAACACCTGGGAACACCGAGGATTTGAGAGATTGTTCTCAGTTACACAGGCATAGTTAACATTGGATTCTGGGGGGTTGTGTCTTAAATTCTGGAAAATCATGTTTTTTGACAAAGCACGTACATCTGAGATATTGTTAGAAAAACTAGCTTCATGTCAGTCTTAAAATCTTTATCTTCTCACTTACTAAAAAAAAAATGAAATGGAACAATGACACATCACAGGATCTTGTGGCCACGATACATCAGGCTGGAAATCATACAGGAGACCTTTGACAGCTCTTCTGTATCTGACAGCAATGGCACAAGTAGTAGTACTGGATCAATGTTGAGAGGACTGCTGGAATGGCTATCGAGTGATAATTACTGCTACTCTACCACCTAGGTGTTTGCCCCAAGGAAATATGTTGCATTCATACAGCCCTTGTGCAGCTCAGAAGTGTAGAGTTTCCCTTCAACATTTCACCCAAGGTATTCTCAGAAAGTCTAACGACTTAGATCCAAAGAAAGCAGATGTATTATACAAGATGCGCTAGTTAATAGAGACAGATCAATCACACCTCAGTATTCTAATTTGCACAGAAGAATGTGAAAGGAAAGACAACTTAGAATAAATTTTTTAAAAATCTCCAGTTAATGATCAGTTTATATACAGTTTATATGAAATTGTGATCATTTCCCTAGATAAAAAGGAAGGATCAGCACACTTTTTATACAGGCTTAGCAAAACTGAAAATAAAGAAAAATCTGGACAAATCTCTATGTTGAAGGTAGCCTTTGTATTCTAGAGAATAAATTATCACACCATTTGTTTATTTGCTTCAGAATAAACAAGGCATCACTGCAGGGAATGAGTCCTTGTACTCTCTTCCTTAACCAGTCACTTTATCACTATCGTTTTCTGAAGGAATTATTTATAAAAGATTCTCTACAGATATTCATTTGGGGACATAGGCCTAAAGAGATAATCACTTAATACAACAAACATCTTAATTTAGAGTTAACATTTGACAGCATGTTCCTCTTAATGTCCAACTGGTAACTACCAAAATGTCTTGGCTTAAAGAGGGACTTTTATCTGAGAGACAAGGATGAGAGGTGCACAATGACTAATGGCAGAGCAATGTTTTAATCCTCTTATCAGTCACAAACCTTCTGTCTTGCAGTGCTTATACTAGTTACTGCAGCTATTTAATTCCTAAATCAAAGGTTTTCCCACATTTTACTATGACCTCTTGCTAGATGCTCCTGTTCACAAAGTTTTGATTTCTCCTGCTTCCCAGAGGAGTCAATATCTCTAACGCCCCACAATTTCAAGTGGTCAGGGTCACAACTTGCTGTGTGCTGGTGGTCAATTCATGTCTAAAAGTTGGACGCTTACTTGTTCTCATGAAATGAAACTTCTAGGACAGACTAGTGAATTTCTTACTGGTTTGCCCCAATTCCTTCTAGTCTTCCACTCTTACTGCTGGTGCAGACTACAGAATCACAGAATGGCTGGGGTTCAAGTGACCTCTGGAGATCATCTCGTCCAACCCACCTGCTAAACCAGGCTCACCTAGAGCAGATCACACAGAAATGTGTCCAGGTGGGTCTTGAATGTCTCCAGAGAAGACTCTACAGCTTCTCCAAGCAGCCTGTTCCAGTGCTCTGACACCCTCAAAGTAAAGAAGTTTCTTCTCCTATTCAGATGGAACCTCCTGTGCTTCAGTCTGTGCCCATTGTCCCTCATCCTATCATTGAGCACCACTGAACAGAGTTCGGTCCCATCCTCTTGACACCCACCCTGGAGATATGTATAAACACTGATGAGATCCCCTCTCAGCCTTCTCTTCTCCATGCTGAACAGACCCAGCTCTCTCAGCCTCTCCACGTAAGAAGGGTGCTCTAGGCCCCTAATCATCTTCGTAGCCCACCGCTGGACTCCCTTGTTGGCCTCCTTCAGGCTTTCCTCAGCTCAAGTGCAGCCTGCGAGAAGCTCTGGACCCAGGTGCGTTCACTTTCCTGGGCTATGCAATCCAACGCTTGGGCTCACCAAGGCATTCATCTGCATTTTACTGCAACTTGTTCCTAAGGCAGACACAAATATTGCAGGCTCAACAGCAGAATGGACTGGGAAGTTGCCAGGCAAATAGTTTAACTCTGAAAAAATACCCCAGTCCTTTTAAATTAAGACAAAATAATGTAGTGGTTTCCACAGACCTTTCATCTCCACACTGTAATTTCTACTCGAAGTTGCAACAGAGCTAAGGGCAGCAGAGCAGGCTGAGGGTCAGGACACCCTCAGGGGGGTGGAATTGGTCAAGCTGGGCACCAATTCAGACCTAGAGCTCCAACCTGAGTTCTTCACCTCTGAGCTCAGCTGTCTGAATGGGGTGCTTCTTTCTAGTGGTTATGGCACTGTTACAGTGCCAAGAACAGGACAGGAGCGAAGCAGGTACAGAGAAACTACCTTTTATTAGACCAACAGATGGTTGGAAAACACACTTTTACACACACGCGCTTTTATTCAGATTTGAAAAAGCAGCAGACTGGGTTTCTCTCCCACCCTTCTCTTCATCCCTGCCTCCATTTCAAGAAATCTTGGGTTCACCCCAATACAGAATAGGCAAAGAAAAAAAACCTTAACAGGTAGGAAACCCATTTTTTGCCATGTTTCATCCAAGAGTATTAAATCACTGCTGAACGCAGCCGACAGAGAAGTTTGATCTCAAAGACAAAACCAAAACAAAATGAAACAAACACACACAAGCACAAACAGACACAAACAAAAAACACCACCACACACACAATTGAAACAGCATTCCAAATGGACATAGGAAAGTACTAAGCAAAAGCTCATTCCTAACTGAAAATAATTCATGGAAGTGTTGTTCCAGCTGACACTGATTGCTCACTTGCATCTTCCAAAAATAAAATAACTGGTAAAAAAGAGAGAATTTGGATCCCAAAAAACGGGCAGAGATTTTGGGGCTTGACTCTAAGGGTCTTCTATTTAAGATGGGTATTTCTAACTACACCTACTTATAATTCAAGTATTTATAGACAAGAACATTTCTGTTTGGGAATGGTCTACATTCCTGGCTTTTTAATGACAGCCAAGAAAATAGTCCTTCTCTTAGTTCAAAGTCTATTGACACATCAGCTTTGCTATCCAGCCAGTGAAAACACAACTCAGCTGAGCTGCGCAGATGTTCTGAACTGGCCCACAAGGCCAAACAATGTCATCAACATCCTACCACTTTAAAGTTGTTTCCCTGAGCATTCAAGCATGCATCTGTACTGTGTATTTCTTCCTTTACCAATGACATCCAATAAAAAGCAACTAATTTACCAAGCCTGCCAGTAGATGCTTCAATATTTCACTTACATCAAAAAGAAAACATTATTTTTTAAAAAGCACAACTAGTTAATATTTCATTGCTGCTTCGACCTGGAAGCTGGGCATCAGAGACACAGCTTACGGAAGTCACTGAAACCGGGGAATAAAAACATATTTGTAAAACAGTATATTGATTTTTTTATCTTTTTAAGGGTGTGTGGAATTTTCCCTGAGTGCAGTTTCACATGCCTTGTCAAAGAAACATTTTCTTTGTGTGTGCAAATTAAGCGTTTATCCCTTCAGCCATTTGGGAGCCAGCAGCTTTGTGCTCTTTGTGTCCCTCATGCCACCGGTGTGCGTAAGGTTTCCTCATCCGTTTCATACCAGCCTCTCAGCATTGTGACCACTGGGGCCGGACTGAAGGCTTCCTCTGAACTGCATTCCCTTCTGATACCCTTTTCAGTCCTTCAAAATGGACAAGCTTTGGAGAAGTCCTCAAGTACTCCAACTTTGAAAAGACCCACTGCGCTCTCAGCTTGCAGTCGCTGCCGGTGCCCACTGATCTTGGCCAAAGACCAAGAAAAACATTTCTAGTAAACACATATATTGCCTCCTTCACCTTTCTTTTCACAATCCAATCTCTCTCTCTTTTTTTTTTTTTTTTTACCTCCAGGTACTTCTAGAGTTATTCAGCCCTGTCCTTTTTATTATATGTGATCTATTAGCTGCATAACTTTAGAGACCAAAATTTAGGTTTCACAGTGATTCTCAGGCACCTAAAACCTCAGCAGGTGAAGGAAAAAATGGACGAATGGGGGCCAATTTGCCTGGCTGCCCACACCAAAACCATAAAGACGACATGAAAAAAAATCAGAGGAATAACTGTGTGGATAGGTGGTCTGGCTCCAAAGAAGATGGTTCTTGAGTCCGAACATCTGGGTGAGCAATCATTTTCCATGTATAATAAGCTCAGCTGCTTCTTAATATAAAAGTATTTTACAAAGGCAAAAGTAGTGTGGAACAAATACCAGCTAAAAAAACCCAGATCCAACAAAAAGGAAAAAATCAAAGACATTTTAATTTTCCATTTGATTTTCCATTTACTAATGTTTGTTCCCATAAGCATAAAGCATCCCTTTACAATTATTTGATAGCCATGTATTAAAAATACAGTGATACCAGAAATGTATTATACAGAGGGGAAAAATGCCAGCAATAAAGTAAATTATACAGATAAACAACAGGAACAACTAATGGCATTCTCCAATTAGAAAAGTATCCAGCATTTTTTCCCCTTAATTTTTTAATAAATGTTTAGCATTAAGAACTATTCATGATTTCCCACACAGACTTTCTGAAAATGCTTAACTAGCCTCCTAATTTCCCCTTATTCTTCAGCCATTGGAAGCAGGTATCTTGACAGTGGAAAATTAGCTGCAAGTACTGAAGTGTTTAAGGTTGGGAAAAAAGTGGAAGCCAGGTTGGTTGTGGGATACTGCCCTAGCCTTTCACCTCTGCTGAGTTGGGGAAAAAAAATAAAATAAATAATCTATCTTAGGTCATAAGTCAAATGGGCTTCGTGATACGAAGGAATCCCTCAGGAACACAGCGAAATGAGGAATGAGAGAGACAGAGCCACTAGCGCTCATAACCTACTTGTCTGTCGCTGTGAGTCTGCTGCCGATTAAATCCTCATGCAAGCACACTCCTTGCTGCTGAATTTTACCTGCATGCATCCTAGGAAATTCTTGAAAAGCCTAGGCCTTCAGTCACTGAAATCACACCCACATATACACAAAAAGCCCTTCAGCAGTTCTTGGACCTACACACATCTTTATTCAGTGGGTTGAGATCTTGGTATGGAAAACGTTGGGCTAATTCCTACTGCTCCTGCTTGTATAAACAGCCATTTGTGTCCCACGAGCTGCCATTTCCACCAAGGTGACTCCAACAGCAGGGCCCCTGTCACTGCCCTCTGCAGGGCTGTGCCACAAACCTGCTCTCAGCAAGTGGGTTTTGGATGCTCAGCCTCATCTTCCTTCTCTTCATTTAATCCTCTAAGTCTTCATCTTACTCTCCTGAATCACCCTCCAGGCCAGGTAGTTAAAGAATCTCCTACCCGTATAAATCCCGAGTAGCTCAGGACAGCAGTGACATACCTGTGTGCCAGGAGAACGGTGCACACAGGATTAACTGAGCAGAGAGGTTTCCACCACAATACTTCTCTGCCATAAGCACTAAAAAAGCAAGGCAAAGCATATTATGTTCGCAGGGAATAGCAGTGACTTTCTCTAGTCCAGCTCACATAGCTGGAAGAGAAGAGAAAAGCTTTGGGGCACAAATGACTTTTTCAGGGCTCCCTGTATCATCATTACAATGGTGCAGCCTCAACTGTATTTCTACTCCTGCGATAAACACTAACATTATTAGGCATACTCATATGTGCATATATGTAACTATGCATATATAGATACCTGCATCACACGTGTATGTAGCAGAAGAAAAAGGGCCAGACAATGAGATTTTACAGATTATACGATGAACGCATCGTACTACAGGCTTTGCATTAAAGGACAAGCCCAAGTAGAGTTCTTTCCTCCAGCTACTAAGCATGGTGCTTATACTGGACATATTGCAAGAGAGCTGTAGCAACTGTATTAAAATTATATTCTGACAAGCGATAGTACATTTTCACAAGGCTTTACACATGGTCAGGGATTCAACCCTGTCATTAAAGAGAACAGTCAGTCAGTAAATATCTTGTGCAGTTCTTCCCTAGTAGGAGTGTAATTACACCCCAGCACACCAAACCGCTCTATCTCATCCTTGCGACCTTTGTCCTTTAGCTAAGCCACAAAGGAGAAAAAAAAAAAAAGAAAATAATATAAAAAAAATCTGGCATTCTTGCTCCAAGAGCATCACATACTACTTTTAATCTGCTTCAAGATTTCACTGCCCTTAGAAACACTGAACTCTCTTCTGTGTGAACAACCTGACAAGAAGCCAGGCAAAGGGCCACTCGTCGGTCAACAGGAAGGGAGCTGGGACAAAAGGTCCAAGTTGAGGAACGCTCCTCTGGGCTCTCTGTCGATGTGCGGCCGCGGCAGCCTGCGCCTGGGCCAGAGCCAGCACAAGAATGTACTCCGGGTAACTGTGGGCTTTGATTAAAAAGCCACAGCGCTTAATAACAAAACCTGACTGGAGAAAAAACAGGACCAAAAAAGAAAGAGCCGAGGCTTATGAAAAATAGCTTGTGCCTTCAGGCTCATCTCGAAAATGCTTTTTATTGACTTTTTGGTCAATTAAAGGATATTCTTATTCTCTCCTTAGATACTGTCCCCTGCTTCATACTGCACATCAATAGATGGGGAACCAATGCAAGAGGCTTAGGTAGAGCAATCCAGAGCTACTGCGTGAACAAGTTCATGTTTCTCTCAGCATTTTGGAAAAAATGAGCTCTTGAACTATTCAGAAATCCCATTAAACCCACACATGGGTAGAAAATAATTGGATTTCCAGAACGTCTGTGTGTGCATTGACACTAAATACTACGTACGTGTAGACCCAACCATTTTCTAAGCACTTCTGAGTTAACTGTTCTGAGAAGCAGAAGCTTCCAGGCAGTTGAACCAAGTGGCACCTCCAGTGCCGAAAGATGCTTGTTCACTGAGAAATCTCCAAAATGAGACTTCGGGTAGACATATGAAGGCTCTTTAGATATCAAAACAGGTGTCCAAAACTAGCTGCTTAAGTACAAAACCAAATCACCACACCTGGAATAGCCCTTTGTATGTTCAGAGAACATGTAAATGTCTCCCAGGTGGGAGGATCTGTCTGTAGCCATCCCTGCAACTGTACTGTATGCAGCTTTGGGGGATTCATTCAGATGTCTCTCTCTTCCCTTCCTCCTCACCTCCTAAAAAAGCTTCTGAATTTCTCTTGCACATAAGGAAAAAATATCCTTAAAATGAGACTCAGGGCTCAAACACGACTTTGTAAAACAGGACTGTGGATACCTCTCCAAGAAATTTTAACTGGATGACTACAAATTTCAACTGAGTTATTAAAAATAGAAAGATTATTTTTCCTTACTGCCAAAAAATTTCTGAATGCCCGGAAGTCAGTTGGCTCAAAACGTATCACTAATAAATACGAAGAATAAAAATAATTCACAATTTAAAACTCCTCATTACTATTTTTAATTTTGAGGGGAAACCTTTTTGCATTACATCAGGTGGCATGTTTAGAAAGGCCTTTGTATTTAAAACACGGTTCACTAGGCTTTCTTACAGTTAGGATGAAACCGAACTAGCAATACAAGAACAATCTACCATCCACCACCCGTTTGGCTACCCCCTCTCACTCTGTGAAAAATGCAAAGCAGCTTGCTGCTCCTTTGTTGAAGGAAACCTCTCCCATTAATAATTTGCATTTACCTCAGCACACTGAGTGCTGTGTGGACCTGAATAGTCACTGAGGAGCCTGCAAGTATCTTGCTCCTAAGAGCCTTCACTCCCTCTCTCCTTTCTTTGTTGACTTTGTCATATCAATAGCAAGAATGAAAAGTGGTGAGAAGAGATTTTGCAACAAAAGTAATCTAACATGATGCTTGGGTCATACTAGGGACATACTTCTAACTAACGGGCATGGCCACCTGGCAACAGCTTTGAAAAACACGGGCTGGAGTTCATGGCACCAGCAAACTGAGCAACGCCAGAGCAGCACCAGGGAGCAGAAGCTACTGCAACGCGTGAACAGGAGGAAAGTGGTGCAAAAATCAACTTAAATAATCCTTCCACTCTTCAGTTTGGAGGTTCGTGCCCATTTATGAAAGCCCCATTTCATGACCAACTGGTTAAGTCCAGAGTAGAACAGAAAAATCATTACAAGCCTAGATAGTATGAGCTAAGAGGAAAGACTGAAATAATCAGGGTCGTTTATTGGAGAAAGCAGACGAGAGACAGAATAAGAATCTTCTGGCAAATTAACAGTTGCTGTAATGTGTAAAGCTAAAACTATTTTTCCATGTTCATTGGGAACACTAGCCTAAAACACAGCAAGGAAAATAGATCAGATGCCAGAAAAAAACCTGTGGGTAAGCACAGCATGCATTGCCTGGGAATGTTCAAGAATCCAAATCATGGAACTTTCTGGGGATATAGGATGTTGGAAGAACTATAGGAAATAAATCAGATACTGTTAAGCCTGCCTTAAGATCAGGTGGAGGGACTACATAAATTCTTAGCAGCCCTATCTTCTATAAGTGTTATTTTTATAGAGCCCCATTTTAATCTCACTTGAAACTGCAGAATTTACGTGAATGTTACACTGAATATACACAACAGGTTTATACTACTTAGTTGACATTGATAATTTGAAGCCCATAATAAATGTTTTGTAACTAACGGAATATTATACATATTAAGCTAACTACCAGCTGAAGACCACATATTTCACTGCAGTATTTTTTCACTTCTAAGGGCACCCACATTTTCCTCATGTTAACCTCTATAAATTAAAACACAGATTAGCATCTGAAAGCTTATGTATGAAACGGACGTACAAATCTCAATTTTATAAAAATAAATTGCATAGGTATAAATTTCAGGCTATTGAGACAGTCAATCATTACACAGCTGGCACTTCTGTTGCTTTGTCTGTTTGAAATTACGTTCCCCTCTCACTGAACAAGCTTTCAGAAAACTTGAGAATGGTTTCTGATCCCTTTTATTTTCAATGCCCAGTAACAAGAGCCATGAAGGCCACCTGCTTCTACCTTCTGGAAATATCTTTCTGCAATTTTAATGTGACCGGTAGAAGATAATAAACCTCGTAACTTCACGACAGTAGTAGCCAGCTCTGTCATATTGACGTTCTGTATCCACCCGCTCTAGAAGCCAAACCTTCAGATTGATTTATTAGGAAAATCTGAAAGATATTCTAGAGTACAGTGTCTGAAATAAAAGGAACACTAATTTTCTACTTCCTTCTTTTGTGCATTTCGTGTTGTTTTGCCTCTTGTTTGTTCTGTGTTACACTGTCAGGCACATTGGAATTAACCAGAAGATATGACCCAGATGTCAGGGCATTTGTAGTGGAAAAAGGCAATTTCAGAGTCTAGTGCTTAATAAAATTTTTGCATGATTTCCTACAGCTGTTATCCATGTGTTATTTCAGGATAGCTGAATCACTGCACTGTTAAGGAACTGAAAAAAAACATGCAAAACATGCCGAAAATGCAAATTCACAAGTTACTTTAATGTGGGACGTAAGTGTAGCAGAGCATTTGGGGCTAGCACTGATAAATAACCACTATGTTATCCTTGCCACCAGATTCTGGATTCCAAAACCAAAAACCTACTAAACATATGTATTCGCCGTATGTAATTATAACACCCTGATTTAGTCACTGGAGTCTCTTCTTTCCCTTACATTTAATCCTGTTTGTTTGTCACATGATGTGGGTTCTCACTGCATTCTAGAATCCAGAGGCAAAATAAAAGTCTGTAGTATAAAACAAAAGCTGAACAGAATTCCTTCCAACTGAACTGTGTGTCCCATGGCCCTAAACGTCACAACAGTGTGTAACGTTCCGATGATAGTCCTGGAGCTCTAAGAAAAAAAAAAAAAAGGAAAAATAATTCCTTTTACTTTAAAATATTAAAGAGAACAGGAATTGCTTTGCCCTGTGTTAGGAACAGGGATGTGATCACTCTTTATTGGCTACACCAGCTCTAAGGAGAGTTTGCCCCTGTCTGTCACACAACAGCAATACCAGTTCAACAAGTGTTAGACTTACCCTAAAAAACACAAGAAAACAAACATCCGTGCTTATGAATACACTGCTACTGCACTTGGGTGGCCATCTGCAAGAGAAGAGATGCTGGGACCAAAGTCTCCTCTGGTATGATTCCAGTGACCTCGAAGTTACACCAAGACCTACTTGCCCACTGCACTTACTGATACACATCAGGATTTTTAAATAAAAACATATCTTGGGTGAGAGACGTCCAGAAAGAGATGCACAAAGCCTTAGAAGGGTTTTGTACACAGCATGGTGTAACCAAGCGATCCTGTCCAGCAAAACACCAGAAAAAATCCTTAAACAAGAGCCAAAAGCCCACACTCTGGATTTTTTGTTTATCTTCACATAATTTGTTTACATAAACTTTGCACAATATTTTTCAAGCCACTTTTCCTTCGGTATTTACTTATCTTCCTAGAAAAAGCTTCCTGCCAAATAAATAATTAGAAATTAGATTTCTCCCTTCCTAATTATTAATTATTGCCACTAGCAAGAGATTTGATAGTCAAGAACAGCTTACTCTGATACGTTCATCTGCAGCCCCATAATTTCAGTCCTTCATACTATTTCTCATAAAAATATAACATTAAAACATTCAAAAATATAGGGCAGATGGCTGAAAAGACCATTCCAAGTATACTAGGCTGTGGTTTAAGAAGGTCTTTCTGGAGGAAAGGAGATTGTGCAGCATTTCAGCTGAAGTGAGCTGCCTTCTCCGCGAAAGCGGGCAGGGTTTAATGGAGCAAAGAGGAAGGGACGGTGAAGGAGCACATTAGCAAGAGGGGAACCAGTTGCAGCCCCTGCACCCTGGGAGGCAGCCAAGTATTCACTTCTGCAGAGCACAGAGTAGGATCCAGATAAACAGAGAAAACCTACTGCATCTCAGAATGACTCTTCCACACCCAGAGCTCTGGCTATAATCCTAGCTAAGAACTGGCAAGGTTTCTCTCATGCTGCTTAAAAAAAATTCATAAAACTACTGGAAATGCTTGTGTCAAACCCCCTTCTAGCACCTTCGTTAGAAGTCATTAGGGATGGCGATCTAAAGGTCCGCACCCAAATGGTGACCCACAGGAGTCACTGTGGGTGCTCACGACAGAACATGGTTTTTCTTCTTTTAAAATACCTTAAATAATCACTGAAAAAGACACCTTCGAAACAGGTTTGTATGGGAATATAGTGGAAGAGCAGCGAAGAGGCTGGTTAAATGCAAATACGCTCAAGTGACTTGCAGCTGTCTGTCGAAAAAGCACATACATCACACTAATTGTTTTACTGACCTCGTATGCTTGACGAGTAGAACCTCTGTGTTGGATAACATAGGCCTGTGAGAAACTCTAGGACACCAAATCACTATGACATTCCTGTTTTTTTTGTGAGAAAGAGCGGGAAGCTGTGCCTGCCTGAAGCCTTAAAATACAGGCAAGCCCAGCAGGCCCAGTGATCTTCCAGCAGGGCTGAATTGCTGCAGCGCCTGCATCCCCGTTTGTGTTACCTCTGCCTGGGAGCTTAGGTGCGACTTCCAAGATCCCCCAGTAGCGAGGTAACTGAAATAAAACTTGCTCTTTGGAAATGTATTTGTGGCCTCTGGCTCTTCTTGCGATGCACCTGCGCCTGTGCACACAAGGCTTAAAAAAAAAAAAAATGGTGGCCTATCAATAACAAAATAGCACACCCCAAAACAGCTGCTTCACATGCCATTCATCAATCTTTTGGTTGCTTTTGTCCAACATTGACAAGTTTAATGTATTGAGAGATACGGATTTGTCCTTGGCTCTAGCAGGAGGGAGGAGACGAAGGCTGAGCAGCAGCCCACAGCACACAGACTGAAAAGCTCTAGGAGTAAATTGGGGCCTTGAAAACACTCATCCTTCCATGCCCTGGGATGACCCTGTGCAGACACCACAGGAGACGCAGATGTGTGTGCGTGTCACCCTGAGCAAGGATGAAACCAGCCATCCCTGAACAACAGCACCTTCTTTTGGATACACTTTGGGCAATGCAAGAGTAACAGCCATAAGCCTCAGCACTGTATCTTGGGCAATTCCAAAATTTCTCCTAGGCTTTATTTAAAAAAAAAAAAAAAAAGTCTATACAAATGTATATACCAGACTGTTCTGCATTCACATGGATCAAGCATCCCCTGCAAATGCAAGCATACACTAAGCAGCCACATAGATTTCTCTAATTTCAATTCTGTGGGCAAACACGAAGAGTGCCAAGAAAGCACAGGCATGTTCAAAGGACACACGTGTCCCATAACTCATGAAGGTCTTGAAAAGAAAGACTGAGTCATAGTACCTGTTGTCTGCTGAGAAAGCTGACAGAAGAGGTACAAGCGCTGAGTGCTCTTGTCCTGAACTATCCCCACACATCACAAAATAAAAGATGCCAGTGAAACTGAATTAGAACCTGTGCTTCCTAATGACAGTTTTGTACGGAGAGTTTGGGAAACCATTTGATCACAACTTGGACTGAGACTTCATCCTGCCTTGCAGTGTCCCAGAAGCAAATGCATTTACCTTGGCAATCTGCTGGTTAAAGGCAAAAATAGGGCTGCAAGGCTGAGCTCAAGTCTGGATCCTGTTTCCCCACAGAAGTAGGAGCATCTCCAACACTTCCGAGGACAGTCCTCATTTTCCTTGGAGCTCCTTCAAAGTCTGCTGTGAGAATCAGGGCAAGTTCATTCCCGTACACACATCTCCCAAGATAATTTGTTTAGGAATGAAAGGTATCAACTCCAACCACAAAGAGAGCAATCTTCCCTGTAAATGTGTAACACCAACATGTGAGCCCATCTGGTGCTGTAAAACATGTCAGCGTTGCATGCCAAACTCAAGATACTTATTTTATCCTACACATGGTTAACATTATTAATTATTAAATTCATGTTGAACATAAGATTGAGTATATTTTAAACATTACCAAAACCTGGTCATATTCCCATCCTTACACTGGGCACCATCTCCAAGATATAAAAAAAGAAGGTTGTATTCATTCTCTGGTCTTGGTTTTATTTAGTCCAGGAAATGTAGTGGCTGGGCTACTGTACAACCAGCACCTCTGGCCACCCAGCTCTAATCAGATTAGGAATATCCACAGCTCACTGAGAAATACCAGCATTACGGCCTATTTCCTGAAAGACTGTCCTGATTATACTGTAAAAGCAGGGCCTACCTTGGATAGGACAGGCAACAAGTTCAGGGTCAGCCAAGTCAACTACCCAACTGACATGTTCACCCAGGAGGATAATATAATAAAAAGCCAGTGCTACTTTCAAGATCCTCCAACTTCTTTGGTATTATATATGGTCAACCAAAGGGAAAAACGTCTCATAGCAAACACTGATCTGGAAAATGTGCTCTACCACACACTTTCCTTAAAATTCTGTAAAATGGGATTAAGGGTAATTCTCCCACATCCTGGAGTGTTGGGAGATCAAATGCATCCAAGACTGTGAGACACTCTGTTACTTCAGCGATGCAAGCCGTGGAGGAATCCAAGATAGACAGATAATCCTCATTTGCACCAGATGGGGAAACATTGAAGCAGAAAAAAGTTAAGCAACCTGTCACTCAAAAAAAATATGTGGAGAGTGCCACAAAGAGAATTTCATCCTCCTCTCCCCAGTACTTCAGACATTTGGAACAAGCTTCAACACAAAGAATATTACTGGAAATAACAGCATGGGAGAGACGTGACTCGCAGATTCCCAACCACATAGTCCAATGAATATAAAACACCATCTCCTCTATCCCATCACTGATGTTAGCATATATAGCCGCACAAAATGACTGAATATAGCACGACTATACTCATTTTGATAGCGATTGTTTAAGTCAGTCAAGGGAAGAGCTGGCTGTCACTTCTAATCCTTTACTGTGAAAGGTGGCAGCACCAGCTCTTCCTCAATCCTTCTGGCAGGATCTTACACCTCCGAGCACCGAGGGGCTCACTACTACCAAACAGGTTTCATGGCAATGTACTAACTAATGACATTGGAAGAATGACTCTTGATTTCCACTGGTAATACCTCGGCCTGGGTGGTTTCAAGAAGAGTTATCAGGCAAAGAATAGCAATTTAGAAGCTGTAAACGTGGGGACAGAGGAGATGCCTGTGGGATTTGTGTGTGTTAGCTTTGCTTGCAACAATAGATTAGGAAATCAGATCAAGAGTTACAAAAAAAAAAAAGAAAAAAAAAAGAGAAGTTAGACTGATGGGAACTGCTGCAAACTCTGCGCTTTTGAAGAGATAGGTCTGATAAGAAGATACTCATAGGTTAAGAAGGTTTATGCCTCCCACATTCAATCACAGCAGTTACACAGCTACAGTACTTCCCACGTGCAAAACAGCCATGTGTGGCAATTTTAACCATCCAGGAAATCCACACTTGACAGCATGATTGCTTTTACTATCTAATGTTCAAACGAAAGTTTGGGATTTTTCAAAAGTGTTTAGAAATCATAAAAAAGTATTGCCATATCTGTAAATGGATAAGCACCAAAAGTTCACCAGAAGTTTTATTACAAATTTCTTCAAGCTCAGCCCTCCAGAAATGTCTAGTTGAAAACAACACATTTTTTTAAAACAAGAAGAGAGCTGTGAAAAACTTATAATATTAATGAATAATTTATAGCAATTTGTTATGACAACACTATTTCAGAACTCAAAGATATGATTAGGCAAGAAAGAAACCTACTTAAATATCAAGTTTTATGTACATTCTTACCTCACATATACACACATACTTAAGCTTTTCCAGGAACAACATAGGCATTCCAGTCCACCATTTAAAAGGAAATACAGTTGTCTGAATTTTTTTTAACTATTGAAAACATGTCGTTGTGTAACATTATACTCAGCAGTTAATCTGATTCTCTCTAGAAAAAACAAAGTGCTGAGCTCATAAAGTTTAGATTTAAAACAGCAAAGTACCATGACAAGGCTCCTGTTTTCTGATGGCAAATGATGATGGAATACTCTGCTCCCCTCAAGACTAAAATGTGTCTCACACTAACCTGAATGGTACTTTCTGTGAACACTGACAGCAGTGGAACTCGCCGTGTACAAATATTAATGGAGAATGGCCACAAAGTTGCATGGCCACAAGAAACTCATCATCAAGTCAAAAGCATATGCTTGGGAACATATTTTTGAGTGTTTATCCAGCTCTACTACTACATTTTTATTTACCTGAGTCACTGTAGTTATTATCTGCATAAGGGGTACTACTGCGTACTTTTAGTAAATAAATTTGGAATTTTCATAGTAGTTCTAGCAGCTTGCATGGCCAGAAATCAGTACATTTCCTACCATTGTGCAATACAAAACCCAAGGAATTAAAGAGGCCATCTTAATTTTTGAACTCAAGTTTGCTGCACAGGACTTTAAAATTCAGCCTATATATTTATCACTCAGTAATCATATTTCACTTGCCAGGACTTTGTGTTTAGGTTTTCTTAGTTACACCAGTTAAAGCAGTCTTCTTCTGATCTACATGGGTTTTACGAATTCTTTAGCTCCTGGAAACACTTGTAAAGAGTTTTGTGAGATGCACACAGGACAGCAAAAAAAACCTCAGAAGGTTTAATCCTAGCTTTGCCAATACTTCTCTCTGTGACTGTGCATAAAAGACAACCTCTCCATCTCTCCTCCTCTAGCTTCAGTTTCCATTAAAGGATCTCAAAACAGACTAATGGACCTTCTGTGAGGAGATCTTAAATTCATTAATTTATTTTAAAGAATAAAAGTTCTGACTGTTAGTAATTTAGTCGTCTTATTGATCCATTTAAAGACAGACACTGCAAAATCGCTTCACATGTCTATTAACTGCAACCTCTCAAGCTGACAGTAGTTTTCCAGTTTGAGCTTACTAGTTGTTCCTGTTGCATGAATTAGTGACTTTCCATCATCTCTAAGGCAAAGACTAAAAATCCTGACTTCAGACTACCCTTTCGGGTATTCCTTTTCTTAATTTTCCTGCTAAGCATCTACTATTGGCCTACGGCAATTTTCCTCCTGCTTTCACACAGCTTGGTCTTTCCTCCTAATCAATCTTCCATGGGAACATTGTCCAGAGAGGATTTCCTGTTTGTCAGGTGACAGAAAACCATACATAATATTTTGATAGAATGATTAGCAGAAAAGTAAAGCCCCGTGGAACTTCCAGATGATAATTTACAGGACTTTTTGCAGAAGGAGTTGGCTGACGTACCCTAACAGACAGGGTTGCTAGTAAGTGATTTGTTTTTTCCAGGCAAAGCTCACATCATTCGTGCTTTTTTGTGGTGGTGTATACCATAGTTGCCAGATGACAAGGACGTGCTCTTCCCAGCCTTTATTTGCTCATCATCTGGGACTCAGTTTTTTTGTTTGGTTTTTTTTGTGTTTATTTTCAAGATGGTTGGTAATACACGATGGTGCTGTGCTCCCTTTGTAACTGGACGGCAGACTTGTAAATGGAAAAACTATCATGGGCGCTCTTTTCGGAAGAAGGAAGAGAAGAAATGATGGTTTGGTCAAGACTCAGCTGACTGATGACAGATTAAGCATATGTTTCATTAGTGACTTGCTGAAGTTTACCTGCACTGGCATATTACGTCTAGGACAGAGATGGTAATAAAGGGAAAAAAATGAGCGAGGGCAGCCGTGATAGCTGTCTACAAACATGAGAGAATGTCATTAAGTAACACATAGGCTGATTATTCGTATTACCAACAAAGGGCAGAATAGGAAAGAAGGCTTTTGCTTTGTTTAGAAATTATTTCAGAAGTTGTGCTGATTGAAGAGATGTGCAAACCGAGACTTTGGAAAGGTTCATGCCAGGTCATGCACATATATATATATATATATAAAAACATATTTTTAAAATAATCTAATCATTAAAATCACCAATGCCCTAAATGCTTATTAAATAGGCCTTCCTAAGTATATTTAAGAAATGTCAGACTCTGGCTTGATTTCAAAGGTGATCGTAGAACCCACAACTAATATTCCTCAAAAAAAAAAAAGAAAAGCCCAAAAGAAAGCAAATAAAAATGGTTTAAGGACACTGATATCTAAATTTCCAGTTTATAATGTCATTCACACACTTACCTGGGGTAATGCGTCTTGTTCTGATCACTTTGATACCAGTAATTTGTAAACAAACCAGAGGGTTTGCTCAATAACATTGAATAGAGGTCAGCAGGAACAGTTTTACAAGGAAAGATCACTGGAGCTAAAATATATCTGTTAGGCTGAGTAAATACAAGAAAAGAGGAATACATTTTAACATTGAACTATAATATTGAAGGGTAAAAAAAGCAAAAACCAAAGAGGGAGATGAATTAATTAGCGTGGTGCCCAGAGGTAGGGGACGAAGGATAATGAAGAGTGGTGGGATTAAATTATGAAAAGCAAAATTTAGGCTGAGTATAAAGAAAAAAAACTTACTAATAATGAGTTTTATTATTTCGGGAATTAGTCTCTCAGGTGAAATGATGGAAACACCTGCCTAATATTTAGGACTTCCAAATTTAGGTTGCGTGAAGGCATTAATGCACGATACACAAAGTATGCACAAAGGCATGTACACTTTGGGGAATAAAACAGCACTGGTGGGGACAGAAAGAGCGGATGCGGCCACATCCTGTCACATCTCCATGACTGCGGGACAGTCACCAACATCATCTTCAAGAACTGCCCAAAACACAGCCTATGCCCACATCAGACAAGCTTTGCCCTGAAGCACTGCCCACAAGGAGATGAGATGGGCACGTAGGTGAGGGGACAGGCACGTAGGCAGGCGACAGAAGTGGCTGACCCAACAGTCCCAAGCACGGCGGGGTAAGGACACATCAGCACACCAAGGCTTTGTTCCCTATTTCAGCTACAACTCTGTTTGCCACCCTTCTGGCCTCTCCTTAGCGTGCCCTTACCTACCACAGGCGAAACAGTTTGAAGACAACAGGGAAAGAAATCCATAAATAAAAATGTAGAATTCCATTGTTCTAATCCAAGTATTTTGTTACTTTGGAGATTAGCTAGCCCACGCCACAGCGTTCAGAGGCCAGGCCTAGTGCTCTGGTCACAGCATGCTGGTTTTTAGAGCTTTCTGGAGTAAACACAACAGTTCGGAGGCACGACTGCTATTGTTGCTGCCTCTTCATTTAGCTCACAAAAGCCAAGCAAGTCAGCTAATCCCACCATAAAACAAAGCAAAGCATCCCTTCAAAAAGGGCTGCAAGACAAAAATACCAAAGTCCAGTTGGCAATCTGATTTCTCATTTATAGCAGCTGTCCCCCTATTTTAAGCGGGAAACATCACCCAAACCTGTTCTAACAGTTTTCTGGGTTTTGCTCTGCTTATCTTATGTAAAAGTAAAAATCAGAAAATGCTTTGCAAGTAATTCTGAGAGCACTGCAGGGACTACAACTGGATAAACAGTATGTGCCTTGTAACAGGCACATCATTTACCCAAGTGAAGGAAAAAAAAAAAAAAACACAAGGAAGGGTTAAACGCTGTAGCTTTATCAGGAAATTTGAGGCTTTAAACTGGAAGCAATTTGTTCAATGGCTATTTTGACCATAGAACTTCCTAATCTCGGTTCCCATAAAGTTTGGCTTGGAGCCAGCCCGAATGGTTCGTTTTAGCTGCACAGATATCTTCCACAGAGGAAATAAAAGGATTTCAAAACCCGGAGTCATTTCCTTTGGTTCTCGGCTCATTCAGAAAAAATGTCCTTTCGGTCAGTGATATCTCCAACTTAATTCCTGCAGCATGACTTTAAAAAAAACCCAAAAAAAAGTCTTTGTGGGAAACTTTTTCTGAAGGTTTGGAAGTGTGCCCTGTAAGCTCTTTGCCAGTTGGTGTAAAATACCTTCTTTGCTCCCAGAAGCTTGCAAAGCAAAAGGTCCTCTCCTCTTCATCATTAACTCTGCGCTTCCAGAAGTTCTTACTCATCTCGCAGTCCCACTTCATAATTAAAGGAGGCATTCACACTCATACACATAGAAGGGTTTGCAGAACTTAACGTTAAAATAATCCACTAAAGGCACTCAAATCACAGGGAGTGACCTGTGAGCAGCTTCAGGTGGAGCAGTGCAAGCAGAACAAGTAAGTATTCGTCAAAAAGAGCAATGTATTGTTTATGCAAAAATACAATAGGTTTTGAGGCATGTAAGCATAATACATTGAAAGTGTCCCTCTAGAACTTGGAGCTAACCAGAAGGTAGCAGCAGATTGGAGTGGTGGCAATCTCTCTCATCAGACAAACAGATGGAGGAGCTGGTAATCTTGAAGAAAATCAGAAGGTGATCACTAGATCTATCCCTCTTGCAAACAAAACAAGAGGCCAGAGAATCTAAGTAGACATACTGGGCTGGAAAGTAACCACAGAGTCACTCAAATACTGTGAGGACAACATAACTGAAATACTAGTAGCTCCCAGAACGTTTTAAGTCTAAGAAATAAAACGGGTCAACTGGAGTACATACTAGAGTAGAGAAAAAACTCATGTGTTTGAAAGGCTGTGAAAGTGAGGCAATCAGCAGACCACTATCACCCTACAATATAACCTGCATGGCACAGAGTAGGCCATGCTGACGGTGGAGAAATGACTAGGCTAAGCAAGGCAGCAAGAAACACGGAACCTGCAAGAACTGAAATCCCAGGCCAAAACATGAAGAACGGTGATTGTGCATTACGGGAGAACTACCTCTGTCCTGCTGACTGCCCCGCGAGGATGGCAACACCAGCTGCCACGGGCAAACGGAGATGCAGAAAAGCAGTAAGGGCAGAAAGCAAGTGAAGCGCTCATAGGGGACTCTAATTATCCCTACACAGATTGAGCAAAATGGAATATAATGCAAAGATCACATTTTTAGGTGCTGTTCAGAGAGCAGCTGTTTAGGAAGCCCAGAAGAACAGATGCAACTCTTAATTTGAAATGACCACAGAGGAGGTTATGGGACAAATTGACAAAAGTGAACACTAACAAATTGCAATAACAGATGGTATGCACCCTCCCCGTTTGAAAAGAGCTCCAGGACGCAATAGCTGCCTACACATGCTAGTAAGTGGTGCGCAGCTTCTCTTCTAAAACCAGCTTTGTACCTGAGGCCCGGGAGGTGGCACACATGGTGGCAGTGTTCTGAGAAGATCCCAGGTGAGATATGGGTACCTACAGGTCTGCAAACCTAGCATCCAATTACCAGAAATTACAGGAATAGAGTAAAATCAATGGAAATACAATATGTGGAAAGAGTTAACCTGGCTTTTGTAGCTTTGCCTCACAGACCTATTGGAGGAGTTCTTTGAAAAGGTCAACAAGCCTGTGGATAAGGGTGATCTGGCTAATATTGTCTGCTCCGATCTCCAAAAGGCATTTGACAAGGCCCTCACAAAAGATTGCTTAGGAAACAAAGCAGCCATGGCTTAAGAGGGAAAGTTCTTGGATAAACAATTGGTTAAAAGATAAAAACAGAGGGTAGAGGGCATGGTCTTTCTTACAAGAGGGGAACGGCACCAATGGACTTCAACATGGAGCTTTGCCAGGACCCGTACTGCATAAACTGTTTCTAAATGAGAAGAAGAGGCTAAGTTCTGAGGCGACAAGATTACTAAGGAGAGAAAACTGGGGAGGCATCTGTGAAGAACTGCAGAAGGACCTTATTAAACTAAGCGACTGGGTAATAAACCAGAAGAATAAATTTAATGTAGATAAATGTAGCGATGCACATGGGAGAAAGTTCTATTTTCACATTATAAAATTATGCCTTTTGAACTGTCCACAGAAACGTCAGCTCTAAATTCACTCAAAAAGGCAAACGGAGTTGTAGGAATCATTACAAAAGGAGGAAAAAGCAAGGCAAAGAATGTACATATATTTCCCTGTCAGCTCCTCCTTCCCCATAACTTTTCAACCGACTGACCCTATTCAAACAAGTTTGACAGAGGGAGCAATCTCAAATAGTTTAGATTCCCAAAACTAAACCTCATTACTAGACACTAGAGAAAACACAGCAGAGTCACCAAATAGGCTTATTAACCTCAGCAGCCTCAGAAGGACTTGTGTGGCACATACCCTCTGCTTTAAGTGTAACTATTTTAGCACTCCTACAGTAACAGCCCAAGAGGAGCATGGCAAGAACTAGATATGCAATTCTTTCTGATGCAAGAATTTACATTCACCCAACCTGATGAATATGTATCTGTCTCCAAAAGTCAGGGCATATTTAATGTCTCTTCCACGACTTCCTCCTCTATTTTAAACAGTATGCACTAGCAATAAAATTTTGTTTTATTAAAAGGGAAATAACTACTGACATAATGTGCAACAAAGAAAAATTAAACACTGAAATTTAGAACACTAATTTTTGTTCAGGTTTTTGTTTGTTTGTTTTTAAAGATATGTTCCATTAATTATGTGGAATTTACCCCACAATTTACCATAAGCTGAAGTGACTGACAAGAGCAACCAAGATACCTCAAGCAAATGGGGTCACTCAGACTTTTTCTTGCAGTTTCACGATTAAAGGTGACCACAAAAAACCTTTACTTTCTACAGAATGACATGCTTCATTGGTTAAATATGCAGGCAATTAACATAGAGATAACATGCATTTAAATGGAGGTCCCATTGACCCCCATCTCCTGGCTGCAACCTTTGTTCTGAAAGCAAGCAGCTTAGCAAAAATATTCAATTAATAAAAAGCCATGAAGGGCAACAAGCCCATTTTAATCCATTTAAAAATAAATGGTGTTTACTGCTCCATATTTAATAAGTTAATAAACAACAACACCACGACTAATACCGCAAGCAACAAGGGCATGCAGCTGAAAGATCTATACAGAGATCATATTTTAAAAAAAAGAACGTGGTTTTCTCCTTTGTTTAGAATAAAACAAATTATTCTATGAGCAAGGAAGTGAACAAAGCCTGTTGTCTTACACATTTGAGCCGCATCCTTGTCTCTGCCCATGCCCTGTCTCGTGCGTGACGCTACAACTTGCTGCAGTCACTTGAATCCCCCACTTTGAGCGTTCCTTAATGCTCCCACCATCCCCTCTAATACCTGTAACCTCCCTCCCAAATTCCTCGTTGGGAAAAAACAGCACAAGCTCAGGCTCCACCATAGATGAGAAAGTGCCAGTTGACTGTGGTTACTTTAGGTGGAGTAAAACCTGCTCCCGCGGGAGCACCGAGCCTCCAATCTACGTAGATGCCTGTTTTCCGCAAATTTTTAATTTGCCAAGTCCCAGTCCTCTGGTACATTTGCTTGAAACTGGCCAATAAGTTGTAAAATTCTACGTCAATAAAAAATTGAAAGCTTGGAGACTCTGCAATTCTAAACCAAACCAAGAGATGTTTGGTATTTTTTAAAGAAAGAAAAAAATTAACCATTTGTAATTTTTTGACCAAACTTGTAATTTGGGGGTCCAGAGGAACCACATATCACACCACTGCCATCTAATGGAGAAAACATCATTGGTCCTGATGAAGACCCAGCCAGACAAAAACTATTTCACCAAGTAGAAGAGTCATTTCTGCCACCCCTAACATGGCCTCCTCCTTTTCTCATACATAAATTTAGTTCTCCTCAAAACATTCAGAGTTGAAAAAACTCAGTAAATGTTGTCCAAATGTATGACTGTTCTCAGGAGAGCTGAAAGACTGGTTTGGGGTCTTCATTTTTAGATAATCCAGTTTTTAAAATAAAAAAAAAGTAATTTAACTCCATTCAAAGTCATAAGATTACTCACAGTACCTAAAATTAATTGTGAATCCTGCTCTTTTTCAAAGCCCTGGACTGCAAAGTCCACAGGACAAGGTTGTATTTTAATTAATTTTTGTACAGTACAATTGTTTTCTGCACTGTCAATTAGCACCTAGAGTTTTACTGTTACACGTCTACCATAACCTAAATAGATGGAGTAATATCAATAATGCTCACCAGTTCCTTCCCCAGAACTAGTGTGGGTGGGTTTTTTGTTCAGCCTTGAGGGAGCTATATCTTTATTGCCAGAGGTCATGTTTTTTCTCCTATGTTGCACATATATTCTGACATCAGCAATCCTACACCATCTCTAGACAGGTGGCCTTCAAATACCCAGAAAGACACTTAAAAAAAAAAAAGATGGCACCATCATTTAGTGTTTTACTTTCACAGTATATTATCTAACTAGAAAGAGAACATTTACTTAATTCACTTGGGTAAGACAGTCCTGTTCTTCTAAACAAAAGCCAGGGACGTGCACTAATAGGGGAAAATGGGAAGGGTGACTCCTGATTGCTGGCAACTGCAGAAGCAAAGTTGCTATAATTAACAGATCTGATTGAGAATGGTTCCTGTTGAGTACTCATGTTCAATAAAAGTCTGTCCATTGGATTTATTATCACATTGTCACTACATCAAGTAAGCATTTGTTTTGCACAGGCTGTATACTCTGAGAGAGTGGGATGGAGTCGGCTCTAGCAAAACCAAGCAGCTGGGCACTGTCCCCCTCTGCCCCGGGGTCCCACGGGGGAGCTGCTGCGCTGAAGGTCTTGAGACCTTGGGGAAAGCACCTCCTCAGAAGAGCACCACCGCTTTGGGGAGAGATGACCTGTCTCCAGGCAACCAGAGGCCAAACAGGTGTACTGATACACGAGATGCTGTATCATGACACTCTGATTGTAGGGCATCGGAGAAAAGAAGTTTAAGCAAAGTGGTTCTGCAAGACGGTTAAAAAAGCCAACGCGTTACAAGTAAGCTTTCAACAAAGCTGACTACGAGCTGCTGTTCAAACAGAGAAAAAATTCTCTTCTACTCACTTCTGTGATATGAAATAGATATTTCTGAGTCTGCTGAGACCACTAAGAGCCTACTAACATTCCCCAGTCCCAAAATGCACTTCAAACGCACGCCAAGCTATTGGCAAAGTTTTATACAGACCAATGAATCAAAACATTAATCACTGTGTATAAATGGAAATTTTACTTTTTTTATTTCTCTGGAAGGAAACAAAATTAAACCAATTATTTGCCAGGGATATGGGCCTGCAAGTTTTGGAAGCAGTAAATTAAGAATAATCACAGATTAGATATGTCACAGAATACTTGAACATCTTGGGTCTCCTTACAGAAAATATTTGCTAGGCCATGAGTTCATCTATGAAAAGATAATGACCCAGGAAATATTTTCCTTAATTGCAAAGAAGCCGTTTAAGAAAGTGTCTGGGGAACTAATTAGAAAGGAGTTTCCTCTGTAGAGGACCTGGCTTTAAACTCAGTAAGCAATTTTTAGTGGACTTGCTTGAGAGAGAGCACTGTTTAGATGCAGGCACTGATGTTTGCTGAGGTGCAGCAACATTTTGCAGACACGGAGGCGGATACGTCTCCAAGTCCTCACCACAGCAGGGCAGCGGCCAGGGCTGGCGCGCTCCATCTACGGTAACTTGCTCAGCACAACTCAAACACTTTCCTATTCCACTTCAGCAGATGTGGAAAGCGTTCAAAAATACACAAAGAGGAGAATCTCTACCTCCAAGCTAAAGCGACATTTTGCAAAACACTCGCACGTTTGCCAAGACACGTACAATGCCTGCCGGCCAACCCAACAGGAAAACGGGTCCCCCAACAGCATCATGTGTTCCCACTGAGTGCCATTGCTTTGTTATGTTACCCAAAAATCTGATAATACATCATTTGTTAGTTCAAGGAGATAGCTTCATATGTATTTTTGAATATACACGTGCACTTTTTTTTTTCCTCCATCTAGTACCTGGTAACTTCTTGAAATAGCCAAATTTATAGACCATCATAGTTAATGAGGGAGGTTTAGATTGGATATTAGGAAAAATTTCTTCACCGAAAGGGTCGTCAGGCATTGGAACAGGCTGCCCAGAGAAGCGGTGGAGTGACCATCCCTGGAGGTGTTTAAAAGACACATAGATGAGGTTCTTAGGGACATGGCTTAGCGGTGGACCAGACAGTGTTAGGTTAACGGTTGGACTCAATGATCTTGAAGGTCTTTTCCAACCAGAACAATTCTATGATTCTGTGAGCCTGTAGATCAAATAAACTTTCATTTGATAAGGTAGGGCGTGAATTTACAAGACTTCACTAGTAACAGCCTCATGGTTTCCTACTGGAAATTATTTAAATTTTATTTTGATGTAAGCCTGCCTTTGGGGTGTTTACATGTCTCCTTTAGGTATTTTTTCTAAACACTTGTCTCTTAGCCTCATGTGATTACATAGAACTATCACTTTCTGATTTCAACAGGAAAAAAAAAATTCTGACATTTACTTATTAAAAAACAGGATTGAAATTAAAGTTTCAGAAAACAAACTAAAACCACTTCTAAACATTTATTATACAACTTTTAAACAACCATTTGAATTGTTATCAAAAACTTAGCATGGCAAGTTTGGCCCCATCCCTCTTTTTTTTTTTTTTT
>VWYH01000171.1:857255-988788 GCA_013399365.1 Pampusana beccarii | reverse complement strand
ATTATCTCTCTTTTTTTTTGTTGGTGTTTTTTTTTGGGGGGGGGGGTTGTTTTGGGGTTTTTTTTTGGTTACAGTTTTGAAACGGTGACTCAGTGACATTATTGAAGACTTTGTCCTTCTAGCTCAGGAGATGTTTGTTTATCAGCTGGCTTGCTAACCAAAATTGGTACAACTCGGCATAGTTTGTGCTCTCTGTTCAAGAGACCGAGGACCAGTTTAGTTGGGGCTGCTACAGGTATGTAATGAGATGGATCGGCAGAACCACACATAAAACTTGCTAAGCACCTACCCACAATCAGCATCCATCCAGCCTTCATAAATGGCTCACTGTCAGAAAACCTGCTGAACTAAAACACACCATATTGCTACACTACCAGTAACTTATGAGCTATTATGCCACTGATTACATAAAACTTTGGAATGGATCGAAAAAAGGGAAAAAAATGCAAACAAACCAAGCTAATGGCCAAAAAGTCACCACATCTATTGTCTACCCCGGCATCAAAAATAGGATTGATTTATTTTTTACACAAGTCTAGAGTTTCAAAATTAAATAAGTCTGTTTTACAAATTATTTACTTTCTACAAGATCCATTTCCCCTTGAAGCACGCTGTGCATGCCCTCCTAGTGTGAACAGTTTACAGTCTGTGATCAGGCACAGACCTACTTGGCTGGACTTTTTTTCTGTCTCAAAATGGCAATTCTGAGAATCATAAATAACACAGCACAGTTATTGCAATTTGAGCTTATTCCCAATAAATAAAATTTATTAACTAAACAGCTTTCTATGCAGCTTAGCTCTTTCTTCACTAGCTTATTATTTTACACAGACTTGCTTCATGTTGCTAGTCACAACCAAATCGTGCCATCTCAAGTATAATAAGAATAGGAACGAATAAATAAAAAAAATATTTTACGTGATCACAAATACCCTTTAATCTTCATAAAATATGTGCAAAAAATTACTTTCTAAAATTTAAACTTATGAAAGTATTTTGCCTAACAAACACACCAAGATACATCTACTATATGCTTATAAGCTTTTTTTATCAGAATACCAGAGCAGAAGCCTCCTGCTCATTAAGCTGCAATGCATTAGAGTACTTAGGGATGCTGGTGAACTTAAGCAGATGAGAAGCACCAGTGACAAGGCAACACAGACTCCTTTTGGGAGATATGAAGCAGCACTTTATCATGCCATTCCAATTATCTCCAACACTTAAAGTAAGCCTCCAGTTATCCCATTTTTGTTACACAAATAAACTCTCGATTTATAAAATAGGTCATGGTAAATTTTAAGACCTGGTCTAAAAACAGCAAGGCAACTGGAGAAATAAAATTGTGTGTGATATACGGTGGGTTAACACAGATGACCTCATGGCATTTTTTTACCATAAACCCACCGCAATCCTAACGACTCTATATCTGCATGCCCAGTTTTGGTATTTTAAAAATGCATACATCATTGCTAACATTTCTCAACAAGAAAAATGCCATAATGAAATATTAAAGTTATAAATAGAGTCCCTAGAGTTCCCGTCATCATGTTAGGCACATTTCTCTCCTAAGACAAACACTGCTATTCAACAAATCAAGTCACGCATGCTTTGAAAAAATATACATAAAATGAAGAATATGCAGTTGAAGTGTTTGTGTCGTACACATTACTGTGATTCATAGGTTTTATTTATTTAAAAAATTCCCACAGGTGAGATTTTGGACTTTCAGTCATTCTCCTGCGCTCATCTTCTAAGGTCCTCGCAAAATGCTCAAAATTGTATGAGCTCCTGATTAAACCAGGAAGTAAATCTGCATGCACGCAATTAAAGTGTCTGCAAGGGCAGATGCAGATGACAGTAATTCATACTCCAAGAAATGGGCTTGTGTATTTGGCAGATTAACTGTTCTGTATTCCATTGCTATGAGGTATGGAAACTGTACTGTGAAACAACCATTACTCATTCCCTCGGCTCTGAGCACGTAGGTTCTCTCAAAGGCAAGCCAGGCTGGAGAGGCCGGGGGGTGAGGGCTGGAAAGAGAAGAGTCTACGCGTTTCAGATTAACGTTTCTCTTGAATGGTTTCTTTTATTCCATTTCCCCTACTTTTTAAATTAGCAAATACAGTAGACCCAGAAGGGAAATACGCAAGGAGGAGAGGGAAAGAGGGGAGGGAGAGGGAAAAAGCAAAAGCAGCCAAAACTCTCCGACTTGTTCATTAGGGGGTTTGTGTTCGAACATCTGAATGAATCATGTGTCTGTTTTCCATTATTCTCCATATGTGATTGTTCCCTGCTTTGTTCAGTGATTTCTGGCCATTTTGTCATGACTGTGCTTACTTGGTTTTATATATTGTTCTATCACAGGGTGATTGTTGCTTTTCCTCTGCCTCACTTAGCAGTTATGCCACCAACAAAGAGCAATCTGAAAACGAGAGGTTACGTCAAAAGGTTTCCCTAGTGAACTCCCTTCCAGCATATCTGATTACTTGAGACCCGACTGCTTAATTCATACCAGGGCAAAATCCTCAGATAACACTCTTCCTTTGCACGACAAGAATGTAGTGGGTATCTTTTTAAAAACCTGAGGAATACTGGAGAATAACTTAAAATCCATTACAGAGTGTTTTCCTCATTTTTCCAAGAGGATACCTAACACTTCTTGTTAAGCAGTACCCTATTTTAACAGATCTGCACATAGATACATGGGGTATTTGTAATAATTTCTTTGCCGTATTAACCGTTCTCCACTTCCAGCTCTACTCTATACCTTGGTCAACACACACAGGACACTGAAATACATTTTGAAATCTCTAACCATGTGATAACTTCTTCTGTCATCTCCCTGAATTTAAACCACCCTACTGCATTGTATAAACATCACAGTTTCAACTTATGGAAAAAATCTTAGAGCAAAAAGTCATATTAATCCGTTCACAGACCCCCAAAAGTAACAGGTGATTAGTACCATGCAGCACGGACTATGCAAGAATAAATAATGTCACATCATACTTCCATCTAGAAATAGGTTAATAGTCTTATGGACAGTTAAGCACTACGTATTTTAGCTAAACTTTAGTTGTCTCTCATAAATTGAGCAGATGGGAGAAATATGATCTAGATAAAACTGCTGTGAACTAGGTACCAAATTGATTAGCAGATCCAGTTTTAAAACAGAAGTTCTCAATGGCTCAGTGTTGCACTATTCGCTGTACTATGAAGGATTCCACAAAAGTTTTCCCCAGGTCTGTTATTATTCAGTCTTTTCTAAATTATCTTCATTTATTAACTGTGAAGAGGATACTAAAGAGGTAAGTGCTGCAAGCACTCTGGAGACGTAAGATTTGAGAATAATCTTGGCAAATTAAGGAGTAGCCGGGAAAAAAATAGGATAAAATTCAATACAGACAAATGAGAAGTACTAGCCTTAGGAGGGAATAATCAACAGCACAGAGAAGAGCACACAATAAGGAATGTTGGGCTGGCAGCAGCAGTGGAGAAAAGAATAACAGAACCAAGGGCTACAGAGAATCTCTTAGCATAATTCAGTGCTGTACCCTTAGAAATAAATCTGTATTTTAAATATATGTAGTTATTTACATGGATATATCAACAAAGAGGAGAGTCACACAATCACAGAGAAGACAAATGAATAATGGCTCCACACTACCGAAAACTGTAAGATTTAGGTTGCCTGACACCCTGTGCCCAGTTCTAAGGTCTTCAATTAAGAAGTGAGCTAATTAGAGAGAGGCCAGCAACGCGCAGTATAATCAGAAACTTATAACAAATTTCCTTTAAGGAAAAAGTGAAAGAACTATTGTTTAGTCTGAGAAAAAGATAAGACAGATGCATAGCAGTCTTCAGATATACGTCTGTTGCAAAGAGAAAAGGAATAGACTGTTCTGCGTGTCCACTGGGGATAAGAAGCAATAGGCTCAAATGGCATCAAGGGAGATTTAGGTTAGACATAAGGAAACTCCTCATTATAGTGAGGAGAGGGAGCACGAGCACAGATCACCTGAGGAGCTTTTGAGGAATCGCCACCGCTGGAGGCCTTTGAGCACAGGTTAGAGAAACGCCCCTCAGCAGTGGGTTAGAGCTGATCCTGCCCCCAGGCAGAGGAACACACCAGCCGATCTCTTCAGATCCCTTCCACTTCTGATCCCTGGGAAGCTTTGCTTTTTCCTCCTTTTTTTTTTTTTGGCAGCCTTACTGAAGAGGAAGGAAATTGTACCAGCATTTAAAGCAGCAAAACATCTACTCTTGTTATGCCACAAAGCATACTATTAATAAATCCAATTATGTTTACGATCTTTTAATGGCACCACTTATGTCATAAAGATCCCTCTTTGAAAATACAAAGAAATATCTCTACCCTACAGCGTAATACAACAGCGTGAAAGCAAACTTTTACAAAATTCCATCTCACTGTTATATGGCCCCTACTACAATAATCTCAAAGCTAGCTACGTTATAAAGAACACCAAACACAGATATTTTTCTTCCTCAAAATTCATATTCTTTACAATCTTTTCACTTCGTATTTTCTGTTTCACAAATGGGTCCATTCCTTTCCTTGTTTATCACTGGCAATGGGAATGGAAGGAATTTCTGATACACAGCACCACATTTGTGGAGTGGTTACGAGTCAAATATGCACTTAAAAACAAAACAAAAAGTTAAGGACAATCATTGAGCATGCTTTCCCCAGATTCTCCCCACCAACCTTTACGCACGAAACTGAAGCAGCTACACTGACAACGCAGTGGTCTCAGACAACTAAGATTAGCACAGACAAACAAATTTCTTTCTCCCATGGACTTCATCTCATTATTCAACACACGGCCCAGTTCAAATCCAATTCCATCCGCTTGATGTGTGTTGCCATTTCAGACAGACAAATGTCAGAAAAAAAAAGGAAAAAAGGATGGAGTTGATGGAGTTGACACATGAGAGAACAGCGAACGCCACAGTCTTGCATGGTAGTGGGGAGGGGGACAAGGACCTACATGTCCCCATCTCCAAAGGAAGGTCTTAGTCAGAGTGTAAGACAGCGAAGAGCAGTCCCAGGGTAACCCCAGCCTACCTGATCACAGACTTTATCTCTCANCTACAGCTCCCCGCATTGAACCTTGTCTCTAAAACTCAAATCTCCTGGCCATGCAGCAGCCAGCACCAGGCACATCCATCATCTCCTGGCTTTGAAACTGCAGCACACATCTCTGTGACCCCCTCAGCCATCCTGCCAGGGCTTTCTGCACTTGGCCCAGAATCTCTTCCCATTAGAGTATGCCTTTGTAATACCATCAAAACAAAACACAAACAAAAAAAAATATCTCTAGTCTTGTTCCTGGTGTAATGTTCAAAGAAATACAGACAGAGCAATGTTACCAAAAGTCTGCCAAAACAGTGCTCCAAGGAAAGAAAACACATGTCCAGCAAACGCACGGCCGTACCACTTCTGGTTGATGGGCCATGATCGACCAGGCTGATGGAGTTTTCTAAGACTAGAACTGCCATTTTCCAGCCTACTTTTCTCTTGAGTGGTTAATGAATACTTGCAACTGTGGCAGGCAGCAAGTAAAGGCACACACTTCTACAAACTGCAACAGTTTTACCTTCTCTTGTAATTTCCCCAAACGTCTTTGCTGCTTCTCTTCGCAGCCTATCTGGCCACTTGTGAGATACTCCTGTACTGAAATGTTTTTTTCTTTTACTAATTCATATAGAAATGCTGTCCATAATGTGCTTCTTATCAGAAGAACCCACTCTAGTAGGACTTATTACTACAAAAGGATTCTGTATACTATTCGTGCTTTCCCCCATAGACTTGATGGCTCTTCAGACTGGTAAACGAATAACAGTTCTAGTCCTGAGACACTACTGGACATGTCAGCCAATATTTATCTAGGCAAATATAACGATACACATAGACGTGAAACATACTATATTTCGCTAAAAAATGTTGTACATCAGCAGAAAAATTAAGAACATAAAGCTAGAAGAGGAATCATTTTTATAACTTGGGTATTGCAACTTGTGGATCTATTTGTGTCATAAAGAATATTTTCTTCTTCCAATAGTGTAGTCCAAGACTTCACAAAAATAGAAAAATTAAACCAGGTTTTGTTTGGGAAACTTTTCTGAAAGGTTTCTCCTTTTTATATGGGAAATCAATTTGCATCACTGATGATATCATTCAAATCAGACAGCACTATGTGGTTAGAAGGTAATTTACTTCTCTGTCGAAGTAATTTGATACTTGTTCTGATTTGTGATTTTCATTTTGTTTGTTAATGAAAAAAATTAATGAGCAATGTTACTGGAAACACCACTCAAAGCTTTGGTATTATTAAATATGTTTGTAATATATTGTACATTATGTTGATTGCACAGTTGGAGCCAAAGCCTTGGCAGTCAAGCCACCAGTCAATCATTCAAACAGACAATGAACTCACAGGGTGGATGTTTCGCACATACCTTTGCACTGATTTGTGTTTTTGTCAAGAATTGCCTTTGTGGATACAATTTTCCCGTACCTATGGAGAAAACAAAAATCAGAAATACATGTTATTATATTTTAATAAGGTACATAGTTATTTTTGCAGACATGTAACACATATACTAGGAAGAGATCTAGTGCTCTTGAACAACGTTTGCCTGATACTCCTAGAGAGGTTCCTTCTGCCACTGCAGTTCAACAAACACCTTTAGAGTTCACCTGAAAAGCACTGCTCATTTGCCACATTCTGTCCATCTCTGGTCACTGGGCTGCCCTGACAGCATAAATGTCAATTATAGCAAAGATTTTAAGGCATCAGCACTGGTTGAATTAATTAGGTTTGAAGATTTTTTTTTTAAATTATTATTATTTTTAGCTCCAAACAAGGTTTGTTTTAATACAGATGGACTAGATCCCTCCAAGATTAACAACAAAGCAGGAGGTATGGCCATTTACTTACACACAACTGTGCCTATGTGTGCATTCACACCTGCGCTCAGACACTCTAAACTTCTGATTTAGGTGAACAGAAGTTTTGAGGTTTAGGTGCATCTCCTCACTCTTTCCAAGATGAATGTTAAGACTCATTTGAATTTATGTTGCCTCCCATAGACAGCACAACACTGCACCACAATTTGATTCTTAGCATGATGAAGAAGGAATTCAGGCAGCTATTATACTACTTGTTGCATTAAGCAGCTATGCCACACAATAGGTTATCTGTCTATATCTCACAGAGGTTAAGACTAAAAATGCAGACTTAATAGCAAATATCACAAAACCCTGGTAAAGTATCACGGGAGATGGTCATTTATGGCTGAATATAAGACTTCAGGAGAAAAAGGAAAATAATTTTATTTCTCAAGTCACTGATAGGTTTTCATCGCTGCTTCACTGAAGATGATTTCCTCTCAAATGTCCTTTCCCAGATTAAAAAAAAAAGAAAAAAAAAGAAAAAATATAAATATATAAATACTGGTATTCTGATAGATTGGGCTTTCATTTGGAAGACTTTTCCACGGAACACAACTTTCATCATCAATGAAGGACATATTACTACAAAATATTACCATACAATTGTATCTTCTAATGGCAAAGTGACATGTATGGAAAATAACCAAGTGTTCATCAACTATAAACCACTGAAAAGTATGACAGACCAGTTTTTATTTGGTTAATCTTTAGGAACAGCAACATAAATTGGGTGTTAGTGATTTCTAATTGGAGTCCAGAAACCAGTATGTGGAAGATCTTGCTGCAGTTCCCTTCTTTGCCTCAGGAGGAAAATCATGTCTCCTACTATACAGAGGATTATAAAAGGCAGCTAGAGCACTGTACTATATATTCAAGGCCATGCTCTTCTTTGTCCTACCAGACTGTAAACACAGCCAGTAAACCAGGGGAAAAAAAAAAAAAAAAGACCTAAAAAATGACAGGGAGCCAAAGAGGGAACGGTACCATAACCCACAAGGGAAAAGGGACCTTTGGGCTTCACTCTGGGATCCAGCAAAACTGAAATACCTCATGAAGGGGTGGGCAGCACCAATGGGAAAGATTGGGAGCAGCCTGCCTAAATATATTCTTTGGTACCAGACAAAGAAGATTTGAGGCAATTTTGTGCCTGACAAAGTCCTCAGATGAAGTTTCCACACTGCGAGTGACATGTAACCACTCAGCTTCAGAGAAAAGCGACTGTCTCTCCATGTCTCTTCACTCTGTCTTTGTGACTGGTATAAAGTAAGACTTTCCATCTCACTGTTTTTCCTTTCCCTAAGAACCCACAAAAGCATTTGTTTCCATTTGAGTTTCATTTTCGGGAGGAAAAACAGGCTTGCTTTCTTTTATTTCAGACTGAAACCAGTTAGAAGGAAGGTAAACTGACCTAAAGGCATTAACAGTTTGCGCAAGCTAAGTTGAGCCCCAATTCAGCCATCTTTTAGGAACCACAAGAATTGTAGAAGCTGTCATCCCCTCCATATACCACCCTGGCTTTTTTGCTGGCTCTGTAAACAGGCAAGATTTTGTGTTCTGAAGTCAGGCGTAAGCCCTTGTGCACCCCACCACGATGGGCAGGTAGCCTATTACATGGGCAGGTAGTCGTGGGTCTATTTTGCCATAGCTGGCTCCCCTCCAAATATATATATATAAAACCGATTTAACATTAACCATGAGATCGCATGCTTTTGTAACCTCAGGTGTTTCCCGAATTGAGGTCTTTATACTCACTTATGTTCCACTTAGTTTTATAATTCTTCACGGTAATACCTGAAGTTGACTTTGGCCTCGAAGACATTAGAGTACTTATCTCAGGAAGGCAAAGCCAAGTTCTCTGCCACTGTGATTTATGGTTGTTTGGTGGGCCAACTTAGCCAGTAGGAAATTTGGCCCATGTGGTGCATCTTCATTTATTTGATCTATTTACATTTAAAATCAAACACACGAAAAACATGCAAAAACATGCCTATCTTTTACAGTAAAGGATCTCTGACAGATAGGTGGAAAAAGAATCCAACAAAAATCAGCAGCTAACCCACAACCACCTCAAATAAAACACAACCCCCACCTAAACTTCCGCCAACAAAAACTAACACCCAGCCTCTATTTCAGTCCAGCCACTCCTAATGAATTGATATGTTGTTTAATCCAAGTCACGTGAAAGCTAAAAGTTAACATTTCTTGCCAGCAGAGACAGGCATTTGTGGTTCCACTGCTTTTATTACACATTTCCCAGAGTTATTTGCTACATAACTGTGATCCTGCAAACGCTTAGTTACACCAGAGATTTTACTCACAGAAGTAATTCTGTCTGGTACAGAAGAGGTTTCCTCCAGCACGTAAAGTTATGTGCACATCTTCACGTTTGCAAAAACAGACATCAGAGAGGTAAGAGGCACCTCAATAAAAAACACTGTTATAGGCAATTAGCCATGTGCAGGCGATTTAATCTACCACTATAAACCTTGATCACTACCTCAAGAAAGTAATCGGAATTAATTTGGACACTGTTTTCTTAAATATTTCAAGTAATTATTTTACAGCAATCAGAACATTAGTTCTGATGAAGAATGTTAGTTTGTGTACTGCAAGCAATCAGGAAGGTATTTTGTTCCTACACATGTAGTTACATTTCTTTCTTGCATGTGTGAAGAGTGGTATTATGTCTCCTTTCCAAAGTTGTTTGGCTTTCTGTTTGTGTGACCTGTAATTGTGATTTGATTCACCCAGAAGTACCAAAATATATTCTTCAATGGGAACACCCAAGTGCATCACAAGAGCTGGCCTCTTGGTTTCATATATTTAAATGGAAACGACTATAAAATCCAGCAGCCTGCACACCTCTGTTCTACAAACTACTGATATCATTAACGTAAAAAATACCAGGTTTGCTTGTCATGAGAAAACATGAACACTGTTTAATTTCCTCCTAAGTTACGGTGCATGAAGGGGTTCTTTCAAAGATTTTGAATCAAACATTCCAGTCAGAAAGAGGTACTGTGAAACCGAGTTCAACTCAATGCCTTATTACCAACTCTCCAACATAATGCTGTACCATTAAGGATAGCCTACTGCATCACAGTATCCAAAGGAATAGACATCGTGAATCTGTGAGACGGCTACCTCAAGAATATGTCTAACGAACATCTGAACTGAAATTGCTATTCAAAGGATTTCCAGACGTACAACATGTGTTGTTTTTCATTAGATTCTTCTCAAAGCGTTATCTAAACGCATAGTAAGCACAAATAAAATTGTTGACATGTTTGGGTTTTTTTAAACTCCTTTTAATCCCTTATATTCAATTATGCCTTTAATGTTTTCTTATGTAATAATTTTCATTTAAAACCAGCTGGTCAGATATTTTAAAGAGCTTCCATGTCAGGAGCAACTACACAGACTAGGACTTTAGCTTATTAAAGAAGGACCTGTGCAGTGAGATGGTGACTAGTTATCTTGTTTCTCATAATACATATCGACTGCCAAGAAAATGATACGGTTTAAAAACTGCAGAAGGTGATACTACCCCAGAACGGAGAGTTACTTGTGGAAATCCTTGCCACAGCCTGCACTGATGACCCATAGAGTGCATCTCTACAAAAAGCTATGAGACAGCTTCTAGGATGGAAAAATCTGCCATGAAACTAAGAGCAAAGACACATTTGTGGACCTGGGAGTCACATACTGCCAAAAACTGGGAGAGGATACCAGAGCAGTAGCATCGCACGTTGTCCCTGTTTTAACACCAGGCACCCCTACAGCTGCCGAAACAAACTCCTGTCTGACCCAGGCCAGCCATTCTTCCGTTCCAAGAGAACATTAATTTGGTGGCAGAAACACCTTCTTACAAACATGCACATTTTCACCTTCTCTTGTATCTATTGTTTTGGGTTGAAACTGTTGAAGTCATCTGATATCCACGACTAAAATGACAAAGGTCACTTTAACCATTTCACTTACAAAGGGTGGTAACACACACCATGTCACACGGAGGGTAGGACCAAGGGAAGACCCCACAGAGAAACAATCTCCCTGCTCAGTCCTGGCTACAGAGCTGTGTCAAAAACCACTCTCAAGAGCCCCATCCCACCGCACCCCACATTTTCTGACTACTCAGCAGACTCGGGAAAGATGCAAGCATTGCAGAATAAGCCCTTAACGTACATCAAAGTTGCAGTATCAACAGATCATTTCAAGAGCTTGCAGGCAGGCGGTCGATCAGCACTTACACTGCAGACAAAGCTCGACCCGGTCATTCCCGGGAAGTTATTTGATAACTGCTGTTAAGATGGAGACAGTTCCTGAGGGAAGCACTTCAGCTGCAAGTGACACCACTTATAAAACGTAGGAATCTTACCCACTGCCCACACTGATCCCAAACGGACTTGAATTTGCTGTCGCACAGTACACAAAGGATTCGAGGCATTTCTGCTTCCCTGAGGGTGCAGGGAAGGCAATTTGGTGACCAGGGGTAGGAGGCAAGTGAGATTCAGCCAGAGTCTACCTCAAGGCAGAGGAACGAGGTGTCACCCACCCCGCTGCTAGCAGGCAATACACCAAGGTGGGAAGCCACCACCAATTGCTGCTGGGTCAATGAAGGGATTTACTGTGAGGCCAGACTGGTTGGGGACACTCAAGTTTTTCAGTTATGGAAAACAAAAGCCTCTGGTGTATGTATGTCTTACTCTGTTCTCCAAGCCAGCCTTTGGGCTGGCTGCAGCGAGCCCTGTAACACAAAATGGCCGTCGGGAGGGCCCTCCCTCCCTCCACAGGTGCAGAGGCATGTACCAAACACAGCTCTTGCCCACTTCCAGTTACTGCCTCTACATTTTAAATAAATGTGAAACTTGGGCTTTAAACCCAAGTAACCAGTGTACAGAATTCTTCCTTGCTTAGTTAAACCAATGGAGTTACCACGTAATTTCCAAGTTCAGAGCTTAATAATTACATCCCCAGCATTAGAGTTCACTCAAGGCCTTACGCATTGCTCACAGCACAATTCATCCAACTGAAAACAGTCTGCATTTCTGGGCATTTAAGTAATATATGCTTTTATCTTGCGAACTTCTGTACTGGGATGAATTTGACCAGCAGTAATTGGATTTAGATAAGCAACTCTGAGGCTCTTTCATTCTTGTGAATTAATATATAAATAGCATAACTGGGTTTATTTTGTTTAAAGCAGACTCTGTTAGGAAAATCATGGATTTCAGGAGGGGAAAAAAAAGTCCACGTTATGAAAGCCAGAAGTACAGAAGGAACTGCTGTTGGGTTTCTTGGAGAGAAGTTATTCCTATTATACGCTGCCACATGAACCTAAGACATCCAAATACACACAAAAGGGAAATTCACCCAGAAAGAAAGTTCTGATTTGCATGATCATTTCTGGGCATTTCATTTACTGCATGACATTTTCAATGCTTGTGATTTTCTGGAAAACATAAAAAGTTACTATTTGTCTGTTAACAAAGACTGAGCTGCTTTGTTGCTATTTTTTGTGTGTTATTTTTAATTTAGAAAAGGAAAAGACTAAACTCTTTTATTCACATAAAAATACAATAATGAAATTCATGCAATTCAGAGCACCTTTTATTTTCACAAACCAGCACATGGCTTGGGGAAGAAACAGAAGGATGTACTTGCAGGGGACTTATGATGTTCTGGATTAACAAGACCATACTTTTTAAGAGTTTAACAAGTAGCTTCTCTATCTTCTCTACTTACTTCAGCCTGGCTGTCAAGTTTACAAAAATCATTCCTTCACTAAATGCACATACAGGTTAGTACAGCAATTTAGAGTATCAACATGTCCAAGAGTTTCAAAAACAGCACAAAAAAAGGGAGGGGGGCCTCTTAAATCATTTGGCTGCACATCTAAAATGGCCCTGGAAGCTCCCGAGTCATTAGTACTGAATTCTATAAGGGCAGGTCTTGCTCAGCAATTCTGAAACTCAGACCATGTATTTCTGTTCCTAACAATTCAGTCAGTAGCTTAATTTTAAGCAAACAATAACAAATATTGTAGCATCTATGAGGAGTGGATTTTCAAGAGAACGCAACCTGCCGAACCACTGAAAGAATGTATGCATGTTCAATAATACCTTCTGGTACAGATATTTACTACTAAGGATGTAGCGATTTGACTCATACACGGGCCTATTATTCACTACCACGGCATGGCCACCGAAAATATATTTTACAGAAGTATGAGAGAAAAAAGCTACAAAAAAAGAACATAAAAACCCTATATGCATATGTCTATGAACACTGCTATGACTTTACACAAACAAAACCCAAGATCATACCCTTCTCTTGAGTCAGAGCTCCATGTTAAGAGGAAAGAACCTAAAAGGCTATTTCAGATTATTGATCATGCCATTTACTTTGCAGTGCAATTACAGATTATATTCAGAAATCTTGCTTTTCAGAAGTAGATACAAGCATCATTTAGCTCAAACCACAGGGCTCCAATACAGCCCTGGAGCAGCTGTATTAGATTCTTTGGTGCTCTTTTACTGAAGAATATGGAAAACTTGGTAGTTCTAGTGAGGTTTGCTTCTTGTAAAATTTCAGCAACCTATGACAGAGAATACTGTAAATAAACCTCTTAAAATGTGTGTAGAAACACTAACAACAAAAAAAATCCCTCTGCTGTTGAAATGTTAGCTTCCCTTTCCAGTGTCCCTAAAATCTACTGCTACTGAAGCACAGGAATGCACCTCACCTTCATCTTCACTGAAATGACAGAAGCAGCTCACATTCAAGTTAGAAATGTATTTACAGGACAATGCAGATATTTACCAAGAAAAAGAGTCATATTTCCTATTCAAACTAATCTGCGTTCTTAAACATTACATGCACATTCACCTCTGGAAAATTAGTCCCATATGGAAGTGTACAGGCTCTGAAGACTTATTGCATTTGTTTTCAGTACTTGGGAAATTAAGCCAGGTAAAACAGAAGTTAAAGTCAATGAAATTTAAACAGCAACGAAATTTCTGGAAATAGAAAGAACTTGAATTTTCAGCCCCGTAAGTTGTATATCACTTTAGCGGTTCAAAGGTAACTTTTTCTGTAGCCTTGTTCCTTTCCTTGCCAAAATAAAAATAAAATTTCGTCTGCATGTAAATGAAATCAAGTGGCTTGATCCAACACCTGCAGAAATGAAAGGCAGTTTTTTCATTGCCTTCGGTAGGTACAAGCTCAAATCCTATTCACAGCGCTTCTAATAAGGCTACAGATTTGTCACACTCTTGATACCCAAGACAGAATAAAATGCCACTTACTAAAGTGGCACTCCCCATAAAAGCTTGATATTTTACAGTGTTTTTCCCCAGTTTGTTGCAAGTAAGACACTTGGCTCTTAGCTGCAATTTTATTCCTAAACGCTGTTTATTCTGAATTGGTGCCGTATATTATATTCATATCATATCTGTATGTTTGAATATTGAAGCTATTTAAAACTATTTAAAATGTGATTACATTATTGTATATCATACTTAAATTAAAATTCTGACATTTATATTTTTGTTTGATAGAAAGCTATGTTTTTCCCTCACAGTTTTACCATGACAAATAACCAGTGTTAATAATTAATTAGCAAAATATTCCACAGTTGCTAAATTAAGTATGGAAAACGAAATTCATGCACAAATTAATAACTATGATTTCATGCAGAATACTTCAGTCCTTCTTCTGGGCCATCATTAAATCTTCAACCGCTAATTATTCCATATTTGCAAGAATTCAGATGTCTTTAAAAAATAAAATGCAACTTTTGTCTGCAGACACTCAGTTGCATGGCTAAATTTACTATATGATGATAGGAAGCATTATTGTGAAAATAGATTAGCAATCTGAAACACTTCACAGAGTGAGAGGGAGTTTACCACAGCCTGTCACAAATGACAGTGCCAGGCATACCCTAATTTTCGAAGAACAGGGTGGGGAAAAATGAGAAATAAAAAATAAAAACCAAACCCAACTTTTCTACTGTAAAGACATTGGTCATCAGCATTGGAGAAAAAAACTAAGCAAATCTTCAAACTGGCAAGAATTTCCCGTAGCCAAAAATTCAATTATCTCAGATATTGTGGAAATAAACCCCCCCCAATATATCATTCCTGTCTGTAGAATTTATTTACTTCGTATGTTCTTGCATGCTGTGCTGTCTTGTATCCAATTTCTCATTCAGAGTCTTGTTTACTCTTGGAGGATTCATTGTTAAATTACAGTTGGTATGAACCAGCGCGCCAGCATACCGTGATATTAATCTCTAAAGTATTCAGTCATTTAACAATAGCCTCATTATTCAAGGGAACTCCGAGCGTTCGGTTTGTGCAGATTTTCTGACATTTCGCTAAAACAATTTACTCTTAACAGAAGGTAACTTCTGCAACATATTGTAATATATATAGATAGATAGATAGATAGATATACATAGAACACATGTATATATATATGGTTCCTCTCCAATAATAGTCAATAAAAGAAAACGAATAAAAAAGAAAACAAATTAAATAAAAAAGCAAGAACTCCAGCTACCACCAGGGACCATGAACTCAAACTGATAATTTAAAGCTAAAGCATTTTCTAGAGTTCACACAGAGGCCATTTGAATCAAACGTGTGAGTGAGAATTCTGGAGCTCACAGAGCTCCCATTTCATTATTTACAAATTAGAAAAATCCAGGTATTTGGGACGTCTTTGGAAACAAGGTAGCTTTGAGAGGAACTGCTTCTTAGGATTTTTACATTGCAAAATACATAGTTCAGAAACTACCTCATAGAATTGCTTCTTTTTCTTCAGTATACTTATTTTAATCCTTTTATTTCCAGGGCTGGAATGTCAGAGTTGCATTCATTTTCAAAGGCCCAACTTTTACAAAAGTGGTGCAGAGGAGCACGTTATTCTCTGCTTGAAATTTTCAGGGAAAAACAACAAAAGCACGGATTTGGATTTTTATAATGACATAGACAAAAGTTCACGCTGCTTGCCCAGGACTGGGACAGAATACCTCTGGGTTTGAGTTTATTTGAATTTTAGTTCACTCCACCAAGTATATTTTGAAAAGCAAAGATTTTTTAGTCCATTTATTTGAGCAACTCTGTAACATAAAGGCAGCCTCAGGAGAGGGTGTGGAAATGGATTCGATAAGCTATTTGTCCGCAATATTTTTAAATACTCATGCACATGTACAACTTCAGGCATGTAAGAAGCCCAGTTGAACTTACACCAGGACGATCCATGTTTCTGAAGGTTAAAGCCTGTTTGTAGGCTCATAATGTGCTTGTTTGGTGTGGAAAGTCCTCCCTACAGCCCCAATACAGTAACCAGACTTACACAGGCCACACAAGTGCGCATTTCCAGGCAGTGCGTGCTTTGCTTTCCTCAGTGCAAGACCTATAACTACTACAGTAATTGGTTTTCAGAAGACAGATCTGTTCTTGTTGGTAACTCATCTCAACTCCCAGGCCAGGGTCCCAAAGCAGGTATTCTCCAAAACCTTCTCTTAAGTGACAGCTTTGTCAGCACTAAAATTCAAACTAGATGAAGCTGCCCAGCATACAATACAGACACAGAATTTAAGAATTGTGTGTTAATACTTTTTACGTTTTCAAAATGCTTTAAAAACCTGTAAGCAAATATAGCAGTAAATGAAGTCACCTGTTACAAAAGACATTTACAGTTTAAAAAGTTATTTAGTTTAAGCCCTTGTCTATTATATAAAAAATTCTTTATTGTCCTAAGAAAGATGAACAAAATTGAACATATTAGCCTCACTGTGTCAGCCTGGTAAATATTTCTGGAGAAGGAGTGCTTATTAAAAACCGCATTTCGGATCAGGCTTTTGGTTTCCAGAAATGTGGTGCCCCCCGTCTGCTCCAGTTCACACCAATGGATCAGCTGCCTCATTATTTTCTGCGTTCTAGCACTGAAGTTACACTTTAAGGTAACACCGAGGGGCAGGGAATACGGCATAATTAACGGGTCTTGTAGCTCTTTGCTCATCAGTCAGCACTTCTGAGAAGCAATGAGCCCAAGACAAACAAAATCTTAGTCAACCAAACACTCCTCGCTCAGGCCTTGTGCCAGCTTCTCCCACTGGACGCCTTGGCCGTGAGGCTCCTACAGAAGAAAAGCCAATCTTGGCAATTGCTGTGCTCTGCTTGTGGTTCAGCTTGCACCCAGAAACAGCCAACATGGACCAGGAAGGGGTTAGATAAGACATTGGATCCACTAAATAAATACAGTCTTTATATATTCAGCGTCTTCTGTCTTTAAAAGGACACTTGGATGGTCTTGCCAAGCAGAATGTTGGATGGAGACATATGAAAAAAGATGGGCTATATAACCCGTGCTTTCTGAAATATACATGGGCAGATCTGGAGGAAGGAGCAAGAATGAAAATATTTTATGTTTCTGCTGGGAAATTTTACCCCAGGAATGAAAGGCTGACTGAAAAATACAGTGAGCACATCTTGAAATATGATCAGTAACACTGGATTTGGAAGCAGTTTAGCTTCAGTTGCTTGGGAGCCCTCAAAAAAAGACTTTTGTATATTACTGGCTTCAAGTGCCTTCAGATAAACTAATGGAATAAGATACAATCCTCAAACCATATAAAGATATACACGGAAAAACTGAGACCTCATTTTGAGTATTAGGCATACTTAAAGCAAGAGAACTGTGATTCACTCGGATAAACTCACAATTCTTCCTGTAACTGGACAAGGAGTATAGTACTGACAATTCCTGTTGCCCTCTACTACAACAAAAAGGTTTTGAAATAAGCTTTTGGTATTAAAAAATACCTGAGAAATAAATAAATTGGAGATGTCCTTTTATTTCGCTTATATATTTCGAGCCTTTGTGATAGACTTGGGCTGTATTTTCATGCCTCTCTTCACAGCCATGAATAAGAGAAACCTACATTTTTACAAAATTTGAAAGCTGAGATTCCCATCTCATCACATGCCTCGGGATCTAAGGGTTTAAGAAACAAATATTGCGTGCATCGCAATAAACTTCTGAGGGTTGGCAACACCAAGGGCAACATCTTCATCAAATATTAGTGAACATCCCCAGCTACGGAAAAAACACTGCTTGGCAGATGCATGTTTTGGGTCCCAGAAAACCACCTTGTGAAGAAAAAAATAAAATAATAACTACTAACAAATCCACTCTGTGTTCGATTCCCCACTTTATAAAACAAGCTGGATTTGAGGATTTATGAAAACCCTAGTGCTGACATCCGTCACTTTACTACTGCTATCACACACATAAATGGCCAGTATATCCTATATGGATAAATTATACTCTAGCAGCCAAAATATAATCTGCCAAATGTGCTGAGTTTAAAAATTAATAACACAAAATGTACAATAATCATCTCTACAGGCAAGCTGATGGCTTTTTGAACATCCCATCAGAAGCAATGAAAGCCCAAAACAAATGTAAAAGGGACACGGTCGGTCTTCATGGAGCCAAAGACACATTCTACAAGAAACAGACCTACGGTCTGCAAATATTTACAGCTATGAACAATTGAATTCATACTCTGAACAGTCCTGAATGCGCCCAATGGCCAACTCTCATAAAACAAGCACCTGCAGTATCAAGCCATGTATTTATGCATCAACAGCATTTGCACCCTTTCTCCTCACCATGGAGACCATGGGAGCTTCCAACACTTTCCCTTTCTACTGTTCAGGAAAGAAAGTTCTTAAAAGTCCAACATCTTGAACAAGAAGCCAAAGCAGAAGAAAAGGTCCACTCCAGCTATTCATTTCCCACATGCCTCTGCCCTTCGCTTTCTTTGGGTTTGCTACAGACACCACTGAGATCAAGAGAAAGACCTCTAGATATGCCCTGCTCTGCAGTTTCTGAAAGCCATTAAAAATTACTCTACATGCAACATTCCATTTTGTAAGACAATTTCCACAATTTCCCAAGTTCAGCCTTCAGTTTCTTATTGCTTCCCACATTCTCAGGACAACTGCTCCTTTGTTCAAGCTTCCATGTTTATGGGAACGTTATCTTATCTCTCATTTAGCCTTTACTATTGAGCAGAGTCAGAAAAGAATCATCCTCTTGTTTGAGATGCAAAGACTAGTGTCTGTTTACATTTTTAAGATACATAAACATACAAACATTCTTACAAAGTCTAAGCAAATTTACTCTTACTAGAGCCGTTATCTGAATGATGATATTTAAAACCCATTACAGTTTAGTCCCCTTACCTCCCCTGTGAAATAGGGTTTTTTCAAAATCTGTTGTGAGAGTAAAACGACAGCATCCCAAAAAACCAAGCTCTCTCCACTCTGTCTATCAGGCAGCAGCAAGGTTGGAGCAGCAAGGTTTAAACAGAGAGAAATCAGCAGAAAAGACAAGGGAAACAAATCATTCCTGTGTGGGGTAGGACTTCCATAGCCACCAGGCCACCCAAAGTTGAGACAGACACTTGGTGACGCAGTGAAATTCCGTGATTCAGAGAGGACACGCAAACATGTAAGAGTGGAGAATGGCAGAAGAAAATTACTGTGGTCTGAATTGCCAACTACACCCACACAGAGTGAGGAACACAACGACCCATCCACGCCACAGTCATGCAGGTTCTGCAGGAGAGCACGGGAGCTACCTCAGCGAGCCTTAACCCAGCCCCAGCCTTCACTGCACAGCTCTAAAACCCAGAAGCATCCAAAATAGAGATGCTCCTTCAGGATGTTAAATGCATTGTACTGATTCAGTTCTGCTTTTTTGTGCTCTGCCTAAAACAAAAAAGCACTTTAAAAAAGAATCACCATTTGTCTAAGCCTCAGGCAGTCTTCTCCCCGCCCTCACCACGTCTCCCTTCCCAGACCTTTTCCAGAAGGCCATTCTCTCTCCCATCTCCAAGATCAGCATGTTCAAGACCTGTTCGATTTTGACAGGAAACAATAAAAAATCCACCTTGAACAGAAAGCTTTTTGACTCTTCCCTCACTTTGGAAGCCTTTGTATTATTTAATCCCTGCTCTGCCAATTTTATCTCCCCTTCCCCTCCTCCTCTTCAGTGGAAATTTTCTACTCTTTACAAGCCAGGCTCTCTGCAGAAAATTGATTTCCCCTAGGATACAGCCATCCTACTGTTCTATGCATGGTCATTAATGACCATCCTGTTCACCACAGAGACAGACACGGTGGCACTCCTCCCCCAGCTCCTTAGCACAGAAACCTCACAGGGGGAAAATCAGAGCAACCTCAGAGCTTAATCACACCGAGAGTTCATCATCTCCAGAAAGTACTATACAAAAATCTCTAAATGAGCTATTATGAGAGTAAAATAATTCTTGTTGGTTTCTGCCACTCTTCACTTCCACTGCACTAGATTAAAAGTTTTAAATCTCCCCAAATAATGACCATCATGTAGTTCTCTTTCTCCCAGAGCCACACGGGAACGAACTCTTGGAGCTCATGTTGGTTTTACCTGGGCACCAGTATCAGGCTGTCCAAGGAAAGAATTCATTTCAGCACAGCCTGCAAAACCTGTCTGAAGATGTGAGAAAACCTGCATGGGCTGCACTTTTTGCTGGTTTAGCTGCTTTACAAGCAGCGTGCCTCCTGGCTTCACCATCTCTGGGACATCCACAATCTCATGTTCGATTGCAATGAAGTCCCATCCTTGGAGTGACAGACATTTCTCCCCTTAGCTCTTGGTGGCTCTTCTGCCAATGGGTAAAATAAAACCATTGCACTCACAAAACAGCTTAAGCCTTCTCTATAAGCATCTTGTGGATAGACTACAAACTGACTCCCTATCTCCTTCTTGACCCATGGGGTTCTTGCAAGAACTTCCCCTTGTCCCTGCTGGTACAGGGAGGTACAATGGAGGACTGGAAGCCATGAGGAAGAAGATGGGGCAGTCAACCCCTTTTCTTCCATTTCCAACCAAGGATTTTTATGTGATTAGGTTAATCTTGCTTACTGACTTGCATTACCAGTTTCAGCAGGACCAAAAAGGAAAAATACGAATAAGGCCCAAAGATAAGAGCTTTTTTAAAGTATAATTCAGCTTAATTACAGTGAATTTGCCTCAAATAAATAGAAGTATCTTTAAATCAAAAGGCAGACTTTAAATAAAATCTTTCTCATGACTGTTGAACAGAAAAAAAAACAAAAAAAAACCAAACCACAAAACACACACATAAAAATTAGTTCTGAAATGGGAAGAGGGGCTTAGCCACTGAACTGTAACTTGGTCTGAAAAAAGTCAAACACAGCAACGCCTGATGCAGCACTTCAGAAATGCTGGGGTGGGTAAACTGCCTCAGCCAAGAAATTCATATTTAAAGCTCACATTGTCCAGCTACGCTCTGTAAATTGTGCCAGGATTTCTTTATATAATTCTCATAACGCTGGCTGATGTTAGCTGAGGAAATCCTCTGCAGACAAACAGGACAATCCACCCCACTGTAGGTTCCATAAAATCACACACTCTATGGAAATTTCCAAACACCTCGGCACAATATGGGTGAGTTAAGGATAAAGTTTCAAGCCTGAACTCCATAATTTCCTGTCTTTTGCTAGTCTACACAGCTCTTTGATGTTATGTTAATATCATTTTTGTGGGTGTGATTGAATTACCCACCGCTCTTTATGCCAGCATTAGTGGATTTCTGTGTAACAGGAGAGCGTGCTTTACTGCACAGACTGTTACTAAATGCCATTAAGCGGACCAGCTGCGGACCTCCTGATAGCAGGACTGGAGGGCTACCTTGTTAGGAGGCAACCAGCACTTTGCTGCTGGCACACAGCCCCAGTCCCACGAGCCCTCGGCACGTCCAGCTCGCCTCGACGTCCCCACCAGACGGGCCTGCCGCAGCAAGTCCTGGCCGAAAAAAGCACCCAGCCCTGGGAAGCTGCTGACAGTGCCGAGGTCCCTCTCACAAGCGCAGCATCCCGAGTCCCGCGCGGTGCTGCCGTGACTTGGCAGTCTGAAAAGATAGAGATGTATTTACTTGGCGACATTTTGACTCCAGGTGCAACCGAGGGCTGCTAAACTCTCCGCTGAGAGCATGCCTCGCACACTGGTGACAGCTACTAAATAGTGGCACAGTCCTTCAAAAATCCCTTTCAGAAGTCTTCGCGGAGCGATTAAAGTGCCTCGTGTAGCACTTCAAACTTGTAGCAGTTCTAGGGGAGCCTCCAAACGGAGATTTAACACAGGCTTTCTCATCAATACCCTTGCACCACTAACCAGCACCTACTAAGCAAATGATGAGCCTGACTAGTGAGCAGAAATATCCCTCTTTAGAGCACAGTTGCATTAGGGAAGAAAAAGGGTGGTAGGGGGAAATGGAAAAAATAATAAGGGCGGACTAGGAATTTAAGCTTGTTCCACATAGCTGGCCCAGTACACACTGAATTGGACTGATAGACACTACCATCTAAGGAGTTGCCATGTGTTCTAGTCCCTGTTCTTGCCACTCTGACCCACCTTTTCCTCACCAAGAAACACCTCATATGCTGGATGGTAGAGCTATACATACCCAGCTATACATACCCAGCACCAGCAGGAGACTCAGCTGCCAGTGTTCACCTCACGGGACCTCCATGTGCCCAACATACCACGAGGACAGCATGGCAGCGATACAGTGGGGACAAGCGTTGTGGTCTTGGGATTAAGAGAAATTCTTGCTTCTCTATAGCTAAGTGTAGTCAGAAGCACCACACAAATGCAGAAGCCTGACAAGAACTAATGATGGCAAATTCATGTTATAACAAAGCCAAGTTTTTCTTACCACTCGCTGAAAACAGAGACGAAACAACTAGAAGTCCTAAAAGTGCTGATAGTATTTAACAGCTATATCATTATAGTCTGTGTCCCACACCTGTAAGACCTGCAATCAATCAAGTCTTTAGTCCAATTCTTACACTAGACAATGAGCAAAATCACAGCATGAGTACACTACCCTGCTTTGATTTAAATGTCACCAGTGACTTGGTCATATTCCATTTTGTTCCACTGCAGCCACCAGTTTTCCTTTCCATTTAGAAGCAATTGCTAGGAGTCCATTTTATTCTGACAGTTAAGAGATTGCTCTGTATGAATCCTTCAGCTCCTTGAACTGGCAGTATGTTTGAATACGTGATAGGAATTCATTTGTTATGCAGTTCATAAGGGACTTAATAAACTTTATATTGAAATATTTGTGCTAAATTATCATAGAGTAATTAAAAAACTTCATAGCTATACTCCATTTAATAGACAATCCTAAATTTGGTGTTGATTTAGGTAAAGCAGAGGGGACAGGAAACATTAAAGATGAGTGGAGAAATTAAGTTCTACAAAATTAAGTTAGGTATGGCTTAGATCCAAATTCCTTAATTTTAAAAATAAAGCTTCAAGGGTGCTGCAGTTTTCTCATTCTATCAGTTGCTGTTACTCAAAGCCGAGGGTGGACGGACACCTGATTTACAATTAAAGGTAATCAAAACCTTGGAGGTGGAGAGATGAGCCTTTCTTTCTGACACGGTGCCAGCGTACTGTGATCTCCACAGAGCACATTTGGCACCTCCTGACACTCCTGCTAGGACACCCCGGCAGCTTTTGAGCACTCTTTCTCCTGCTCGGGAACATACATGTTCCAATGATACATTGCATCCAATTAAGGACACATACAAACAGATACAGCTACAGAAACTATACATAACAACAAATCTCCAAAAACATGAACAGGAAATTATTTCTAACCCGAAATAATTAGTTTTTAAAACATTTAAATGACCCCTGCAGTCCTTGATGAAATTATCCAAAGGCTGGCAAAAACTGTCTTATAATCAGAGACTTAAATAGCTCAATCTATTTTTATTATTAAAGAAAAAACGACTGAAAAGTGACTTGATTATACTGCATAAGTACATCTGGGAACAGAACTGAGGGAGAGAGTCTAAAAGGTCCTTAATCTGATTACACCAAAAACCAACATGGAAAAATCAACACCACAGAGTTGATTTGGAAGTGGGTCAGAAATTCTGACCAGGGAACTTGGTTGACAGGAACAAACTGTTAGCAACAGTGGTACGTTGCTTTCGCTTTCATATTTTCAGATCTAGAGTGGGTGCTTTTCTGGAAGATATACCTCACATCAAAATAAATTGCTATATTCAGTCCAGGAGCAAATAAGGGAATTTAAGGACCTGAATTAAACCAGAAAATAACAGTAGACCATTGCTTAGTCTCTTCTGGATCTTAAATTTTATGAATCTGTGAATTATTCTAACCCTTTTAATTACTAGTTCCCTACTATAAAGAAGCAAAAAAGTTAATGTTCTTCTTGAATCAGTGAATTACGGAAAATAATTGAAGTTTCATAATTGGATTATAACCCCAGGAGTATATGGAAATGCTGAACTGGGAAGCTGAAGTAGGGAAAGCATCACTGTTTCCTTTTATTTTTTTTTTTATGTGATCACCAGGTAGTAATGGCCATAAATGCTGCACTTATTACCTGTATCACACTGAAACAACAACACGGCTGTGATTCTGCGATAACTGCTATTTGAACAGACTGCTGTGCTTCCATGAAGCTTATGAGAAGCTGGGTGTCTGGTGGCAGAGAGCCCATTTCAGAATAGGACCTGTATTTCCACATTGCTGTTACCTCCATTATTTGATCTGGGGTTGCCCTCAGAGCTGTGGCTGGTACTTTCCAAGACAACCAAAATCCAGAGGTCTCCACTTTCCCTACAGCTCATGATGGGGACCCAGAAAATACATGTGCAAAGAAACATAAAAACTTTTCAGATCGCTGTCAGATCAACATCTTTTATAAATTAGGCTGAAAACATTCCATCTTTCCTGTCTCTGTTGTATAACAACGTGAACATAAAACTTCTGATGTAGTTGCAAAAATTCTAAGAAATTATTTCTATCACAAACACCAAAAACAAACAAACAAACAAACAAAACAAACAACAACCTTTTCAGTTTTTAACACGAATCTAGCAGCAGCGCTTGTCACGCAAATAATTCCGGGAAGTTACCAAATACTTGGAATGAAGGACATTGCATGCTGCATAGCACAGAGCTCTTGTCGATGCTTGTTTGGAATGCTTTGGGAAAGTCTTGCTGCTGAACACAATGACATTTTTGTTTCCGTGCCGATAATATTCAATAGCTTTGCCACCAAAGCTGGCCTGCCACTTCCCCTGTATAGAAATTACAGGCAGGCCCTAAGGGTCTTGCCACTAGCTGGAAGCAATGCCCAGGTTATTTCTGTCCCCTCACCCCCTTTTTTTTTTTTTGGAATAGGGGGGTGTGGGTTATTAAGCATAGCTGGTACTGTTTCCTTCCAGTAAAGCTTTAGGACAATGTATTTCTCAAACAGATCAGAACAGTATCTGTGTCATACTTTCCAGACAAAGGTTACAGGGACATTTCTACCACACAAACGTCAGAACATGAGCAGTGTGTCTCCATCCGCTCCTAAAAGTTGGTGACTCCTAAGGAGTACAAACCACATCCCAGGCAGGGCACTTCCTACTTCCTTCTCTGCTTCTCTGTGCATGTGATACAGCCACTGGTTCTGCTCGCCCACTCCTGTCTCTCGAAGGACAACATATCAGAAAGACCCACTGAACTTGACACCACAAATAACAAAAGCGTAGACAAATCTAAAAGACGTGGATGAGCTTCAAAACAGAAGAACCAAACATAACCAGAACTTTCCTTGCCACTATTCCAATTAAATAAACCACAATGACTCAAAGGACAGCAGTGAAGAAACCTTTGTCAAACCACCAGTGCATCCATCAGCCACCTCACTGGAAAGCAGAGACCAAGCACCAGAGTTTTGCAGAAAACCTTGAGGGGCTGCAAGAGTCAGACTGCCTAGAGTCTCACCGTCATGAAAGCCCTTCCACAGAGCAACGCCCACACCACAGAACCAGACATTTGTCTGACAGGCATGCATGGTGCAGAGGGAGCCTGTCTGTCCTTCGGAGTGTTTTTGACCATAAGCATTTTCAGACTCTTAAATTCTTAGATCAGTAAGGGGAAGATAGCCTCATGGATGCATGGTGACCATAGAATCACAGAACGTCCTGAGTTGGAAGGGACCCTCAAGGATCATCAGGTCCAACTCCTGTCCCTGCATATGACAACCCCACAGTTCACACCATGTGTCTGAGGGTGTTGTTCGGTCTCTTCTTGAACACTGTCAGGCTTGGGGCTGTGACACCTCCCTGTGCAGCCTGTTCCAGTGTCCACCACCCTCTGGGTGAAGAACCTTTTCCTCATGTCCAGCCTAAACCTCCCCTGGCACATCTTCCTGCCATTCCCTCGGGTTCTGTCACTGGTCACTAAAGAGAATGCCACTATTGACTGACAAGTGATGCCCCTGTTGACTGGCTGCACCCAAAATACAGTGGAGAAACAAAGAGGACAAGGCAAGACTGGAAACACACACATCTCAGAGAGGTCAGAAGCAGCTCATTAAGTGTGTTTGCCGTCTTTCTACCTCAACACCCCTCCCACACAGTGAGCAAAACAAGTGGCTGTTACAGTCACACACCTCACACCACTACACAGAAGACTCAATATTTCTGTTCTGAGCTCTCTGTTTTGAGTATCTTTTTTTTTCCTCCCAAGGACTTTAATTAAAATTCATCGGAAGAAATGCTTTCTGCAGCAGTGTCTAAGAACACTGCCCCCTCCCCTATCTTCCATTAAATCAGGTTCATCCAACTTGAAAGGAGATGAGAAACTCTCATTGACACTCTGTCACACTCCAGTGAAAAGACGGGCACGTTCAAAACAAGGAAGAGTGCAGGTGCTCATTTATTACTTTGCACAGATTATTTTTCTGCCTTTCTTCCTGACAATGGGAACGTTCCCATCCCAGATGGAGCCCTCTGTAGTGCTGTGGGCGTCTGCTGACCTACAGTTTTGTTTTCCTTGATGAAAGAGTCCAGGTAAGAAGAGGATCGGTCCATCGCCTGCTGGGGCAACTTTAATATTTGTTTTTAACGATGGAAGACATTTGAAGATTATTTTAATGGGGAGTGAATATACAAATAAATTTTTAATGATATCAAGTAAAGGATAAAAAATGTTTGCATCCATGCCCATATTTACACAACGCCAAGACATAATGTTTTTGTAACTGAGTATGAAACTGCAAATCAGCTCATTTCAGAAACCAAGATCTCACTGAGATGAAATACAAGTTGACTGCCTTGTACCATTTCAGACCCAGAGAGCAACGCCACAATGTTTCTAATAGCATTAACAAGCACCATCACTAAGAAGATGTCTTCAATGCAAAAATTAACAAATCATGTCCACAGCATTAGGCTCCTCTGCTTTTATGTCTACTTTATACATCCCTAGTGTTCACCATTTGGTGCCTGATCAAAGGCATTTTGACTTAAAAGTATTAACCTGAAATTAATTTCTTTTCCCTTTCCTGCCCCTCTTAACAAACTTTTCGGAATAGTCTGTAATACAAAGAACTGGAGAATACAGACTTCTCCAAGCTAACCCCTCAGTGTGTTTTCCTCTGGTCTGAATATACACATTAACAAATGAGAGGAACAAATTCACATAGTTCCCCCATTCCTTTGATTCAGCACATTTAGTCCAGCAGCACATCTTTGCTGTGCTTGGCCCAACAGTACACCCCACTTGGGACTTTGTTCTCCCAACTTTACTTAGAACAACGAAGAAAATCTTGGGGTTTTTTTTCCAAGGTTTCTTCCCTCCTTCCAAATGTGGACATTCGTTTGGTTCCCACAAAGACTGATCCTTTCAGCAGCTTTCAGAGCCACTCACACTTCTCATATTACCAGGACACACCAAAACAAAACATCTATGAAGGTTTGAGCAGGAACTGCTCTATATGATGCCACATGGTTCCTATACGAGCTAATCCCACCGAATGAACACTCTCACCTTCATGCCCTTTCAGTCTCTGCTATATCCAGAGCAACGATGTCAGCTGATATTAATTACAGGAGAGACAAAGATTATGTAGTTCTGGCGGAATTAATAGGGAATTCACAGTGCACCTTGCTTTAACATACACAGGTTGCAGAACATAGTAAATTCCTCTATGCTTTTAAAGATTACTTATTAAAAACAGAGGAAAAGACATATGCTAACACACTACTTCTACGTAGGCCTCAGATAGTTTGTGTTTTGTCTTCACCAGGGCCAGGATAAGAACACCAGTTTACACTGAGTAAAAATTTGCTCCGACTTCACAGTAGAACAAAGGATTTACTCCAGGAATTCTTACGGTCCTTTTGGTTCTGAGCTCACTATGGGGATGTTATTTTTGTTAAACTTTATTTTGTTTATAGTTCACAGTAATTATTTTTAAATAACATTTGAATGCAGGAAAAAAAAAGGAAAGTAAGTGAACTTATTCTCCCCACACCTTTCTTTTATCAGTTCTCATATAATATGGACTTCTTGTTATTTTCCCAAAGGAAAAGGAAAATAAAAATAGCCAGGAATGTTGAACTCTTGCTGCCTTAACAAATGGCAGAAACGACCATCATGAACTTGTTATAAATCTTGGTCTAATTGAAAATGTTGTACTTATTACAGCTATGAACAAGAGACTCTGTCCTGAAAGGCACCTTGAACCCCTCTGAAACCTCAATGAACTCAGCAGTTGTCTGTGGGGGCAACAGAAAAGCACACAGTTCATTTAAAAAATAGTCTAGGATTTAAGTAAAGTAATGTGTATTTTCAATTAATAACCTCGGTTACATTATCCTTGGGGCTAGCCCTTTAGTGGAATCCAAACAGAGGCAGCCTGAATATTTATTCAGATGTTCCACAGGGACAAAACCAAGGACGTTCAGAATGGAATGAGACACTAAAATCTCATACTTGATGACTTGTCAAGGAGACATTCAGGATACCTTCAGGAAAACAAAACAAAAAGACGCAAAAAACCCACAAACAAACAAACAAAAAACCCCCACCCATGACAATCATAATTCAGTAGGGATTTCCCATTCATGGAAAACCATTTATCTGGGAGATTCTGGCTTATCTTCCACTAGAGTCAGCCTGAGCAGCACACAGACTTGCTGATCTTTAGGTTTATATATTTTTACTACTGTTGTTTTAATTAAGTCCTTTCATTTTACCCTGGACCACAAATAAGGCAAAACTTGCTGAAGGGTGACGAAATAGCTAATCCAAACAAGAACAACAAAGCAGATGGAAATAGAAGATTTCCGAAGGTACATTATAGGTGCAAGGGGGAAGGACTAAATCAGAACAAAAACATATGTAAGTTTAAACTATCAGACACCAGAAGTTTGAAGTAGCTTTCTTTCAGACTATAGACTGGGCATGAAAAATTCATGACTAAATCAAGATGGACAGGGATTTTCTTTTGAATACATGCCAATGTCTTAATACTGCAATGCAGAAGGCACGAATTCCCTTTCTCTTCTCCAAAACTCATAGTTTAAGAAAGTTTTGAATCTAAGTCTTCTTTAGTGAAAACATGTAAGAAAATACAGACAGAAAGACCAAAATACTGAGTGACAAACTGTGAGATTTTGAAATGAAAAATGTTTCAAAGTACCAAAGCACAAATGTTTCATTTGTATGTGAGATTTCCTTCAATATATCTCCACTGGGATGTAGTTAGTAAGAATGTGATGTGTCCAGTATACCAACAGGGGACTAAGCCATCTGTGATGTTTTTAAGAGAATTCTGGAATTCTTCTGGATGAAATGTAATGCCATGCATGAAAATTAGAGTGAAAGATTATGAATATTTCAAACATAATGATTTATGGTTTGCTTGTACAGTGACACACCACACACATTTTTCTGTCCGTGATCTGTAATTTTACATCTTAAGGTCGATTACCTTCCCTTTCGATAAAAAAGTGTATTTTGACTGGGAAAATACATCGATAGTGGTGTGTACCACTGCACCAGCAGAGACTATGTACCTCAGAGAAAGAAATGCTAATAATGGTGATATTTAGTATTATTTTCATGAAATATTTAAAAATCAAAATTTTAGACTAATAAGTTTTGATGATCTATATGATCACACATGGGTATAAAGCCTCTTTTTTAAAACCTCAAGAAAGTTTAAGATTGGTCAAGGTCCATTTTTGGAAGTTCCTTTAGTCAGTGTTTATGAAAATCCAGAAGATACATGCAAAAAGGAAGAACCTATTCTTGCTTACTAAACATTCCTGTTCATTCTTTCCCAACATAACCTATGAAAGACTCATTGTATAAGGTTTCAAAAGATACAGCACAACCTATCAGCTCCCTGCTGCAAAAGAGAATTTGACGCAACTTTGCTGGACGCATGTTAAACCAAATACTGAGGGTTAGAACCACACAAAATCTTCCAAGTAGCATTTTTTTTTATTATTATTTACTCAGCTACTGTACAGCCTATGATGACTTGTTTTCCTTTGGTTATATGAACAGTTTGACAGATTACTGTGACAAGGTTACTCTTAAATTGATAAAAGGTTTGATAGTGTCGGAACATTTGTCAGAAATGTCTGACATCACGTGTAATGGACTCTGCACTTCAAGCATCGATGGTGCTCCAGTCTGCTGTTTTCTGTTTAGTGTGCAATACACACCACCTAAAAACACACAGCAGAAATACAGAAACACCAAAACAGCCCCATACTTTCTCAAACAACTCTGAAAAAAGGGTTTCCCTTCCATAAACCACCTGGCAAAATACATAATAAAAAAATGTTACACATCACTTAAGATGGTGGCCTTCTTGCGGGAATAAACCTGGAAATGGGATAGGCCGTGATAAATGGACATAGCCATAAGCATTTCCAGCATTCCCTGTGGTTCTGAGAGAAATATTGTGGGTTTAGAACATTATTCCTCAGACTTGCCAAATGTCAGACACTGCAAGTGACAGTTGTACTGCTGGCAGCCTTGGCACATGCTAGAGCGGAGGAAATGGGTTCAGAAGGCCTCGTTTTAGGCACTGCTAGCTAGCCTTTGGGAACCAGTGTCCTGGACATAAACCAGCTTCGGTGAATACCTCCCTTAAACGCAGCTCACCAGAAATCTCTTACTGCAAAATAATAATACGGTTTATTGACTGGAATTCAGGTTTTCCGTTCACATCTTACAGCAAACAACGCTAATACTTCCATGAGGGAAGCCCAAGATCCAGCACTTTCTGCTGGTTTGTGAATACCTGTTCACGTGAAGTCTTTAAAATATGGTGAGACCCCAGTCACGTAAGCTGAGAGCTCTATAAAAGGCAATCATTTCTGAAGAGACCCATGTATATCTTGCTCACACAGCAGCAGATGGCTGCTATACATACTGCTTTTTTTTTGAGGGGTTGGGGGAAGAGAAGGGATTTGGACCTTTAGCCACCATCCACCTCTCCTACGTAACCATCTGCAAAGGTAAACAAAATGTCTTGCAACATATTACGTTTAGAATCTATATGCTGCCATAACAAATTATTGTATTTTCAGAAGTTTAAGTTTCCCTGTATTGTATTTCCCTTTTGCTTTGATAAATACTTCTAACATTCTGAAAAAAAATACAGAACAACTATCTGGTATTTCTTCAGTTCCATTAAGCCAAAGGATAGAAAAATCGGCAAAACTAATGTCAGCATTTTGCTTAAAGAGCATCTGTTCACACAGGAACTCTATGATAGCAAGACAAAGCCCTCTAATCATAGACCAGATTAAGTTTAGTGGAGCACAATAAAAATTTGGCCACAGTGCTGAAAAGAAGCTCTGAGCTACTCGGCGTGCACTCCCCATAGGCAGACAAGGGGGAGGGACGTGCACTCTGAACTCCATGACTCAAGTAACGCTGCTCGTACCACAGCCGACATGTGGCTCACACCACAACTGCAGCACTAAGTGCCAAAGCCAGCAGGTTCCTCTAGGAATAGTTAGTTCATTCCCCATCAGCTGCTCGGCTGAAAGCATTTGTCTGAACTTGGAGAGGGTCAGACTGCAAGAAGATGTATAGCAAAATAGCTTTTTGAAAGCCAGCAGCCTACAGTCAATTTATACCTACTGAGGATCTGGCCCTTGAACTGGGATTATCTGTGACTGTCACAAGTGGGAAGTGTCAATGAATGTAGTTTGTACAAATGTCAGACAGGTACACCCGCAATTCAGCTTGCATGAAATATGAAAAATCACCAGCATGCTACACTCCTGTGAACAGTGAGCCAGTTCTATCTGCAGCAGCTTTAGTAGGAGAAAGTCACAGGGAGGAGTTTTAAGCTCATGTCGTTTTGCTACAGTTCAGATATCACTTCTATAAGACTACTAGTTCGGTCCTGGACAGCCATGTCCACATAAAGCATACTTAGAGAAGTCTTTCAGCTTTTTTGGCCAAAATCAGGAAATGCAGAATGATATAAAATTCTAACATCCCATTAAATTGTTATTCCTATTGCAAGCTTCAAAACAACAGCCATTCGGATTCAAGTCAGTCGATCAGCTCCAGATGCTTACTTTACCAAACTTCATTTATTGATCTCTATTTGAAAGGCTGATTTGTGATGAAAAATATCAGAGATGCTCCTGTCTTTTGGAATAGACTATTCTACGGCAAAAGCACTGCAGTTCTGTATAATCACAGGGGTGGATTTTTATTTTTTACATATCTCTCCATGTTCTTATTTCAACACAAAAAAAACGTGTTATCCTTAATTCCACCCAGGCAATCTCTGGTAAGAATCTCAAAATGGATTCTTCCCCTCCCACATGTCATCAATAATAATCTAGATTTTGGAAATTCAATTGAGTTCTCATTTCCAGTCCTATTACCCACTACATTCAGTTGAGTGAGGAGGGGCAACATTCTAAGAAACAGTTCTGCTGATGATGTGTAAGGAGCAGAGAGCTCCTTTCTGCTGCTTCTCCAGTTTCAACTGGAATAAAACATAACAAAACTGATATTTGTCAGTACAATCTGCAAACCTCACGATAAACAGAAAGGTAGGAGATGCGACTTTCTACATCACCAGTTTTCAGTGGAACTGCAACCAATTAGATGTTTGTTAGGAGGCCACCTTCAGTGGGTTTCATACTTCTCAGTCTTTGAGCCTGGCAATGTGTGACATAGCAACCAAAAGATGTGATAAATGACTTGGGTGGGAACACCCATGCTTTGTTGTGCACACGGGTTATGATTCACAGATCATTGTAACCATAAAATGCCTCATTAGGGAGGTTTTCTTGCCATGCAAATTCTCCTTTCAACATAAGAAAGCAAGCAGACTAAAATAAACATAAGTCAATGTGAAGGCCCTCACCTCTCTATTCCCCAAAACTCATTACCAGAAGGTTTTCAACAGGCATTAATTAGCTGTTCAAACTAAGGGAATAACGGTTAACCCTCCAGTGCAGGAGGCTTCTGATGTCCTTTTGTGGGAATACACAAGTGTAAACTGCGAGGCCAGCTTTGACATTTTCCTGCTGGAAGATATCAAGTACTTTAAGCGCACTTACGGCTGGCACAGCTTGATAAGGTCCTGGTCGGTGGTGCCGGGTGGAAGGCCTCGAATGTACAGGTTGGTTTTACTCAACTGCTCTCCGCTGCTGTTGTTGCTGCTGTTTGTGCTGGGGCTGGGAGGAGCCATGGGGTGGGGAGCTGGTGCATAGGACTGCTGGAGACAAAACAAAACAAAAAGGCTGTTACTGGAAAACTAAAGCATGAGGGACTGATGTGCTTTACCCAGGTAACTCCAGAGCTACACACTGAGAGCATCCTTGTCCTGCCCTCCCACCCACCTCCAGCTCCCCACTCCTACAGCAAGTGCACCCACCCCGGGCCAGCAACGCCTTTCAAAACACAAAACGGAGCCGAGATTTTGGGTTTAGCCATGGCTACGAAGTGCATTATTTTACTTTATTTTCAAATCTGGAATTAAAGCAGCTAGATTATAAGCCTACTTTATCTAGATCACAAAATAAACCTCTGAAATGACAGATACTTGGGAGTAACTGGTATTAAAGAAAGAAGTAAAACACAATCTGCTTTAAGAATACTCTAAGACACAAATAAGAATATCAAGCCAAAGGTACAGAAGCTCGTGCCAGAAGGCTAGTTAGTCTTTTCTAAACAGGAGGAGAACCCAGTGCATGCACAGTCAGGTAGCAGAGAGTTAGCCAGCCTGAGAGGGGAAAAAAAACCAAGGCAGCCTGAAAAGACTCTGTCATTACAGACGTCCTTCACAGTAGAGAAAGAGGGTTTGGAAAAGATGCTCAGGCTAGGACCTCCCGCTCTCAAAACCTTACCCACTTCTGAAAAACCACAAACCACACACAACAACTGAGAAATATCACTTTAAAAGGGAGGCATTCTCGCGGGGAAAACACCACCATCCCTTAACTCCCCACTAAATATTAATACATGCTATGAAAGAAGACACGCACACGCTATAAAAATTACCTCAGCACCTCCAATCTTGCGCAACAACAGGGAATTTGAGTGACTGCAACCACCCCTGGCTCTCTGCCCACCAGTGTATTTTACTCGCAGCACAGAGTGTTTGTCAGGAGAACGAGGAGCAGTTGGAGGAGGAGGCCATGTCCTGCCACCACTGTGACCTCAGCAGAAAAGCTGAGATGTAGGGGAGAAGCTGGAGGAGCTGGGGGATGCTGCGGGCCGAGCCTGCAGCTGGGCAGCCAGGGAAACCGGAGTCAGAGCTCCGGGAAGGTAACCAGCAGCTGAGAGGGGGGGAATCCCGTTTCCACAGGCTGATCAGCTAATTCTGCCAGCAGTATGCATGGTTACAACAGCAGGTAAATGTTGGGCCAACGCTAGGTTAACCACGATCTGCTAATGGACTAATAAGAGCTAAACACATACTATTTTCATTACAGCAGCAATGACACTTCAGTGACTTCTAATACACTCATTCTGCATTTAGGCCTTGAACAGAGAAAATATTTAAGTCCGTGAGTAATTCTGATCACGCTAATTAACTGCCCCTTTCATTTCAGTGGCCCTACTTAATGCTTATAATCATGGACACACTAAATCAGAGCCTCGGTAGATGGTTATTTTTAAATTAGTAGCTCTAAACTCTTTCAAACAAGTCCCCTTACCTAGAAGAACCCCAGAAAGTTGGAGAACATACAGAAAACATCAGTGATAGGTGAAGCTCAGAGGCTTTGATGAAATACATAAAACAACACACTTGCAGCGATGCCTTCCCTGCTGCCTTCGCCTTCCTTCTTCCTAGTTTCTCCCATTTAAACCAGTAGAGTGGGAATACACCATGAAGTGTCAGGCCATCGGAATCGCTCTGCAATCTAGCCTGGTTGTAACGCGACTTAAGTAGAACCCATTAAAAGGAAAAATCAGTTTAATAGCGCAATTGCCATGCTAACAAGTAATGACATTCACTCTCATCTACGGTAGACGAGAAAGGGCAATGAGCTTCCTTTCCCTGAGTATCTGCACAGATACTTTTGCTGACAACCAAAAGCACTTAATGCATACGGATCATATTTCTCTGCATACACATTTTATCACTGGGCAATCCCCACCCACCCCAGCTTCAATGTCATTACCAGAAATAGAGAGCTGAAGCAGCAGCCCCAAGTACCAGCATGGGAAACGGCCTCGGCTGAGCCCCGGTGCCCTGGGCACGTCCTGGAAATCAGCTCCACAGCCACGGCATGGCTGGGTAAAACTGCAGGCAAAGGTAACCTCCAACAAATACACAGACACGTGCATCTTAAAACATCCTGGCTGAAACCATATTTAATCTCTGGGCACTGCAGGGCCATGGTACAGGTAGATGTGTATGCATGTAGCACATATTTGGCTTGAGCATACAAAGAGCTCAGGAAATATCCCATGATAATTTTGCACTTTTTGAGAATCAGTAATGTAAAATCAAAAAAAAAAAAAAAAAGAAAAAAGAAAAAAGAAAATCAAGGCAACATTCTTACTGCTTTACCCTCACGCTTCCAATTTTAACATATACACTGAATGCATGTAAATTACGTAAAGCAAGGACAGAATTTTCCGTAAGCCAATAAAGTGCTGTGTACTTTAATTATTAATTGTTATTATTATATATGTCTTAGAAGCGGATAACAAGTAAATGGCCTATTCTCACACCAATCTATTAAGCATGAAAAAAAACAAGTGGAAATATGCCTTTGAAAAACAAAGAACAATTTTCATTCTAATATAAGATCTTTATCCTCACACAGAGGAAAGCACTGGGGGCCTAATTCTAATTTAAGACATTTTATCCCCCTCAACCAGCTGAAAAGGGACCTAGAAGTGAACAAAAATTACATTTACACTGATTTCAAGGCCATAGCTATTAAAAAAAAATAAAGAAACAAAAAAACCCACGTCCTTGGTATACCCAGAGAATTAGGCCATGAATAGGTGGTCTCTCAGGTAATTGCTGCTCAGACAACAGGCACACACAGGTGCCCAGGTTCACATCAGCATCCACAGAGATGCTTTAAGGGTGAGCAGAGAGGTGGCCGCACTCTGCCTTGGAGGATGCTGATCTCCTCTGACTGGCAAGCACCGATACACTAAACCCTCTTCGCTAATAAATCTCAGCCACTGCAGCCCACAGTAACTTCCATGCCTACCCAATACCCCAGAATACCATCCACAGAAAGGTTACAAAATTGCCTGTACTAGGACTAACGACATCTTCTGGCTGGTTGCCAGGCTAAAAGCTTCAGGTCAGAAGAAAGCTCTGAATTCTTGTTTCCTGAGCTGATGAGCATATGACTGATGGCAGAAGTATGCATTTTGCCTCCAAATGAACAAAGGGTCTGGTTCGTTAATCTCCACATGATAACTGGAGCGAAAGAAACGGATGTCAACCTGACGAGGATCCCAGATATGGACCACTTGCTGCTGGATCCCAGACAATGCCCAATTGGGGCATTGCCTGGGGAGCCACCTGTGCACCCAACGGCAGGACATTTGGGCCTTGTTCTGACATCGCCCCCCTCCGTGGCCAGGAGCAAAGCACTGAACTTCTCTGCCATGAGAGCCACGAGGGGCACTGCTTTCCAGACTGGCTCAAAACACCCCGACACCAGCTGCAGCAATCTGGGAAAGACGTTTTGCCAACACAGCCGAGCACAGGACCTGCAGAGCTAGAAAAAAAAAGCATTAGGCAACATCTACATGTTGTACTTCAAAACGGAGCCGGAATTCAGAGCTGGCTTTGCCTTTAATTTTTTTCAAATAACCAATTTAACCAACTCATTTTTCAATTCTCATGCTTCATTATTCAATGGGGAGTGTTGGGGGAATGAACTGGTTTGCAGATCATTCCAAGCAGCTTATTAATTTAGCATGACTGGCTAATAGGATTTGTTTTCATCTTTGAAAAATGAATGAAATTTCTCCTTTTTCGTTATTTAAAAGTAAGAAATTAATGTGCTTAATTCTTCTCCAGTCTCAAGAACACACCCTTGTGCTTAAACCCTGCCTCTCTCGAACAAGTGTCCCATGCAAGCGTGCACAGCTAAGCATGAATAATGAGATACCTTGGTCCTTCTTACTCAATAACCCAGAAATGCTGAACCAGAAGCGTCTCGGTTACTAAATGAACACCACTCCTCCTTCCAACATCCAAGCTCTTTACGCAAGAATAGTATTTATCTTCCCATGGCAACCACAGCACTCTTACGTATTTTTTTCATTTGTTGCAAGTTTAGTCTAAAGCATTTTTCCTCTAAAGCAAAACACTATTTAAAAAGACAAATTTCAAATATTTTTTCACATATAATTCCTTTTGGATGGGAATAACAGGCCCCGGATGCCAAGTTGTAGAGTCTGCTTTATTAGCAGCAGCTGGCTCCTTGGCAGGCTTGTGAGGTGGTTGGGCTTGTGGTTTTGGAGTGGCCTCAGAGCCTGGGATACAGCTGGACAGCTATGCTAATGGACTAGCCAATTTGTTTGTATTCACCTTGGGCTATCCCAAATTCATGCTATTTTATCCACTTGAAAGTAAGGTCTTGGAAAGATTCTCCATTAACACCAATACGTTGACTTTTTCTATCATAGTGCATAATTCATATTAAAAAAAAAAATAGTATGACACACTGTACTGCATTAAAACATGCATTCTTTAAGCAACTGTGAACTCACACTATCCATTTCACTCAGAATAGAGCGTTTTCCAGCTGCTAGATTCATCTCACTTAGAGCCCAATTGCTACACAATTCCCTCAGCTCCTGATTGAAAGGATAAAATAAGGTGAAGTAAATACAAATAAATTGTGCAAATATCAGTTTAGAGCTCACACTAGCAAAACACTGTTCTCTTTACACCCTACTGTACAAAGGAGTAATTTTTGAGAGCTGGAGGGTTCTTACTGGCCAATTATAGTAATGATGAGAGGATGTCATCAACTTAGCAGCCTGTTTATGGGATTTTGGAGCTGACTGAACAGCAAATCTCGTATCAAGCAAAAGACGGTCATCACAGTTGCAGAGAAAACAGAGAGGTAGGGCAATATAATGAAAAGAATGACATAAAATCCACAGCAACTCTTCTGCCTTCAAGTTGGCTTCCTCAGCGAGGAGCAGCACCAGAAGGCAAGCTGTATTTCTCATCCATAGCCAGGCAGGATAGAAAAGAGAACGAAAGATGAACATTGAACTGGCAACACAGAAACCTTGACTATTTTAGAAAGGCTGCAGTTAAGGGAGCTTGAGTCATAATGTCTTCCAGAGTTTGTAGGACATTCACTGGTCTTGCAGAATCCAGCTATGACTATAGTCTAGCTCCCACCTGGCCAACCAAGGCCTGGAAGACAGAGATCCCTTTGGACACCCCCCTGCATAGGCAGATCTTTCCACAGACATCTAACAGCAAACAAACAGAAGTCATAGTGCACGTATTTTCTAACCTCTCTGCACAGCAACAAAGCTTCCTGGATTGTTTCTGTAGAAGCAACAACCCACCACTCGGCGACGTCTTCCATTTGTAGAGGAATGCCATGCGACAATGTACGTAACCTCCAAAGATGAAAACAGACAATGAGCTTCAAAGTCTGTTCCATCACAGTCCTTTCAATCTGGAAAACCAGAACACACTGCAAGAGGACTTCGACTTCTCTGAATCACTCCCAAGGCCTTTAAAAGTGATTCGCTGGACAAGAGAAGACCAGTGAGTCAGAGCTGCTGGGTTACGCTCTCTGTGCTGCCATTACATCACTGCACTACCCCAAGCAAGTCATTTACATTCTTGATGTCTCTGTTTACCAACCTGTAATGATGCTTCCCTACCTTTTCAAGGCTTATCTAATGCTCTGATCACTGGATGAAAGATGCTATTGAGGACTGCAATATCACTTAAAGATGGGGAAAATACTATTAAAATGTAACTTAACAACCAAAGCTACTCCTAATTCTTTTGCAGATAAAAACAGTATCTGCATACAATGGTTTTACTACCTTATATCTAAACTGAATGAACAAAATCATTGTAAAGCTTAAATAGAATGCCAATCCAATTAGCTTTCTCATTTAAAATGTTTTTTATTTTTTAAAAAAACCTTAAAATTATTCAATCACAGTGCCCTCTTGCTCATCTTCTAACACGCAATGAACTTGGTTTTGTTTCATTCTATTCCAAACAGTATTTTTAGTCCACAGGAAGAAGGTGTCATTGTGTTTTGCTTACTCTTCCTTTTCACACAGTAAAAAAAGAAATATGTGAAAAATGAAAATCATTAATAAAAAATAGTCCTTCAATAGGCACGGTAGTCATTCAACAGTCAGATTAAAACTGGCATTTGATGGATTGACAAGATACTTTGAGGTTTTTGTTTCACACACAAAGCTGTTGAAATTAGTAGGCTAAATACTCCTGGGGCTTACAATTCCCCTGAACCTGGCACAAAGCACAAGAGCTCCAGAAAGCATAAGTTCGCAAAGAATTTAACTCAATTTTCTCTGCTCTAAAATACTTCTCTTCCAAATCATAACTGCCTAGCTTTTAGCATTCCATAAGCACCTACAGGTAGACAACACATAGGATGCAATGCATCCAACGGAAGAGCAATAAGTCCTTGTATTGGACAGGACATGCAAAGTATGTCTCATTTTATACAGTTTTCTGCATTAAAACAAACCAACCAACCAACAAATTTCAAAAGCAAATAGGCCAGGTGGCAACCAGCTTATTTTGAAGTATGATCAAGTTTAAATAATAAAGTAGATTGGAGCATATATCATGATGAGAGACTGATGGTCACCTCTCCTGAGGATGAGCAGGCCCCAGTGAAACCCAGTCACAGACAAAGGAGTACCACAGAGATGAAGAGCATCATTTGCACACTGTGAACACCCCAGCCACCGCTGTCCTCCTGGGTTTTGGTCACTAAATAGATTTAAGCTTCAGAGACACCAACCCCAGCCCTTCACCCTCTCCTCCCTACATGCTGCTATACCAAAGGTAAAACTACTCATCCCTCATAAGCAATTTTCTGTTTATCTGTGGACTGCCGGTCGCTCTGGACTAAACTATGGTAGCTTCCCTGAATTAGGGCTTCTCACATCCAGACAGGAGGGTACAAATTAGTCCTTAACACTAAAAACCCAAAGACTACAAACAGGAGCTGTGTCACCAAATAACTATTTTGCAGAGTGAGAAATAACCTTCACAGCCTCTTCTCCTCTCCTTTATTTCATGGCAGAGGGCTCCAGTGACAGACCATTCCTGTGGCATTATTTATTTCTCAGCAAGGGAGAAGAAGAATTCTTCCTCTAGATAAAATATTTTGGCACTTTGGCAAACTCGTAAACAATAACCTGTATTCTTCGACATAAATTAGTGTTATTACTTCATTACCAAATCCATTCATATTTTATTGATGTACTGAGACTAAATGTGAACAGATTCTAGATCTTAAAAATACTAAATCTAGGCAATCTGGATGATAAAACATTGCAATTCCCCTAATAAGAATATTTTAGAGCACAGATCAAAAAATGACAGCAATTACTGCCTGTGATACAGCAACTTTGTGCTAAAAAAATGGGGGACGGGGGGGAGAAGTAACATATTTAAGCAGAAATTATTATTTGCATTTATATTTCCACATAGCCAATTTTTGGGCTCCAATGACGAAATGTCAGTCCATTTGAAGGTTAACAATAAAAATGCAGATCAAAAGGCTGATACTTAAACTTTCCAAATGTTTGCAAAAACAAACAAGTTTTTGGTTTTGAAAAACTAAATTTACTCTCCGGGTATTTGTTTACATGTGGCAGACTAAAAGCATCTTGGAAATAAGATGTAGGAGGCACGTGCTTCAGTGCATTGCTTTTCTGCACACAGTCCACACATACCACAGCATCAACACTGGTGCAAGAACCTAAGCCCAATAAAATCCCATCACATAAAACTGAACTTAAAGCACAGGACGAAACCAAAACATTGATACCATCTCTGTCCTTTCCACTTGAGAATTTTGTGAGCAGAGATCAGAAGCAGATGGGTTTTCGTTTTGCAGTATGGAAGTCAAAACAAAAGGGTTTTTTTTTTCAAAATCCAACTCAGTTTGCCTTTCTTATGGAAGAATGAAGTGGGAAATCTGCCACTGTTGATGTGAGCATTGGTGGGATGGAGGAACGAGGGGTGGCAGGGTTCCCCAGGAACAGCCCCCTTTATCTCCTCATGTTACCACAACAAGCTTTCGCAGATGGGGAACCTCTGTCCCCTCCACCCAGTGCTATATAAAGACGAGCTATGCCTCTCCTCCCGCGGCTAAAAGAATCCACAGAACACAGAGTTTGGGAAAGGTTTGTCCCAAAGATAACAGCATGACACCATCAGGACAGAATTTGGGGTATTCCACAATAGCCGGAGTTGATGTTTCCTTCGGAGCCCCTTGGGCTATAGCAATGCACTGCTCCTAGGCTGGCGGCCAGGAGATGCCCACAGAAGATATGAGCCATCACAGACCTCACCACAAGTTTACTCCCAGTGCAAACTCCTCTAACAAGTTCATGACAGCAAACAGCTTTTAAAAAAGGTTTCCCATACAAGCCATTACAGTTGATACCTAATACGTTGCCTAAGAAGAAACCAATCTCACGAAACTGATGTCTGTAATGTCATTTAAAGGACAGCTAGAAAGCCCTCTGACAGTAAGCTGATACAGCTGGGACAAGGATCAGAGGGTAGTGGTTAGGATTTAGCTGTCAGCCTACAGGGGTAGTTGGCCAAGGCGGTGCTGGGCACCTTCACGCTTGTGACAGCCCTGAATCCTGCACCACAGACGGCTGAGGGAGGGAGGGAGGGAAGCCAGCGTGGCCACGCATGGGGGTCACCACAGGCCACATGCTGCAGGAGGCAGCTGGGTCTGAAACCCCATGCTAGGAACCTCTCTGCCCTTCTAGGGACTTCTCCACATCCTTAAAATGAGTTGTCTATGTGAAAGTGTGAGTTTTGTAATGAAGTCACCATTACACATGAGCTAGGAAACCCTTTGGGTCCACATAAAGACTGAAGTGAAGGAATGGGTCTGCAAGCCCTGAAAGGAACTCAGTACTGAGATGAGTTGCTGACTTTCATCAGGACAAAGGCAGCTTTGAGCATCACAAAACCAACAGCCCAGGAGCACACACAACGTTAGGCGCCTGGGAAGGTGAGCAAGATTTCACCACGACACACTTGGGAATTTAAGCACTTCCATTTTCAGCTAGTGCCACTAAGTGCTTAAACTCATATGCTAAGGAAGCTGAATATAAACACTCTCCACTTTGTTATCGTAGACTCTGCTGTCTTATAAAAACCTCACTTTTCTCTGTATTTCATGTATTGGGCACAGGAGGTAGTGTGGGAAATGCTATTTAATTGTCTTTGATTTAACAAGCATCTACTATAATTTTCATTTAAATTTTCTTCCAGACATTAATCAAATCCCCTTGAAGAAAAAAATTACTAAATAAAATAATTAATGCAAAAATAGAGAACCTCTTTATTCTATTTTCGGAATTTTCAGAATTACACTCAATTTGTTGACAGGCATTTCTACCTTTTTCCTTAAAATTCAACCTTCCATAAATGATATTGGACTTGAGGATTAATTTACTCAAGCAAGCTATGAATGTGTAAAAAAACCCAACATTGCTGTCTTTTTGAATCTATAGAATAAAATAATTCCATGTTTTCATTTCCATTCATAATCGTATTAGGAAATCATATATATCTTAGGCTGAATTGAAGCCTGAGCACTAAACCCTCACGGATATATCCTATATTCACATCAAATGCAGACTGAGGCAAAAACTTCAAACTGATCAGCCCACCCTGAGTTGTATTTGACCACCTGTGTAACAAGATGTCACAGCAGTTACTGCCTACCATGCACTTCATTGTCATGACTGGAGGTCCTGGGAATGCCCACAGGACTACTGAATGATCAAAGTCACCTCCTAAATTTTATAATACTTGAAGTCACTGGAAGGTAACAACTATATCCTAGCACCTAGTGAGATTCTGACATCTGTTTTCACTAGAATGTAAATAAAAGCTTTAACTTTTTTGAAAAGTAAAAAAACAAAACAAAAAAACGACAAACCAAAACAAACACAAAAAATCCAAACAACCAACACACAACTTCAGAAAGTCTACTTTGCTTCAAAATACGTGAATCTGAATATGCATAACCTTGTCCTGCTGGTTAGACAAACAAAAGACCCATCATTTCTTCCACTCTAACTCAGTGTTATTCAGCAAGTCCTTTCCCTTCTAATACCTATTTCTTTCTTCAGTGTTTCCACCATCTCTGGTTTTTAGCACTTCCCAGAGCAGGGGAAAATATAAGTTAAAAAAAAGTCTAAATTTACTATGGTATAAGTTCTCAGTTCTTCCCATTTCTTCAACAACAGATTGTGCTTCTGTGCTTGTCCGAAGTTTCAAATGTCATTTGACTCATGCACTCAGAAATGTTGACTCAATTAAAATATCCATACAAAACTAACTTGCAGCTTGGTGACAGTAACCTACCCTCTTTTTTTTCTCATATGCTTAGAATGGCTCGTAACCAGTGCAGAAATTTAATTTCATCATGACAACTTTCTTTTCTCAGTTCCCTAAAAATCACCATTATTTTCTGCTAAATGCTGTGTGATGATGAGCCAAGTATCGTGCTAACATACAAAGATTCAGCTGAAGACATTTCGCCCAAACCACTTTGAGCTTTGTGCCATTCACTTTTCCCATACTGTGCACAACAACATGAAGAACTGAACTTGCGTGCGCAGAGCTGAGAGGTGAAGAGCTTTGCAACGTGGGGACTCTGCTGCTTCGTTATGCATCTCTGTAAAATCCAACAGAACACTAATTGGGATAATGAGGTACTCCTGTTGCAAGCAATAGGAATTCAGAGTAACAGGATACATATGTTAAAATTCCTGAAACAAACCAGAATTTTTAAAAATAAATGAGATTCTAACACATTCATCTGTATTTACTATGTTTTTCATCCAAATTATATATTTCTTGATAAACAACAGCTTAAATTTCCTCTGCACTGCAACATTGCTTCCAATCTCTTCTGTTAGCTTTCTGGCTTTTTGACCTTTTAATATTCTTCATTCACACATTATTTATTTTTTAAGTCTGCATTTTTTCCCTCTGGAAAGAGCATGTATTTGAAGTCATTTCAAATGTTAAAATAGGATAAGTAAAATAAGAAGAAAACTCTCCTTAACACATTTCCTTAATAAAAGTTGCTTGAATAATGTTAGCATGTAATAATAAGGTTTATATTTCAAATCAGATACATATAAATACTCTAAAAGTCTTAATACCACTTAATAACACTGTCTCAGACTCATGTGCATGAAATGTTGAGCACAAATAAGGAATACAAATCTAAAATGAAAAAGAATTTACCTCATAAACCAGAAGAGTGACAGCTACAATCACTTCTAACAAAACCATAATCAGATTGTAATGGTAACATGTCGTGTTACCAGCTGGAGCAGAAATCGGTTGGGAATACCAGGGCAACATCTCTGGGCACACTGGAAGCGAAAGGAAGACTAAGGAGAACACTCGCCCACCACTGAATAGGGCAGGGGTCTAGAGACAAAGGCCACAGAAGAGGAAGGGGCACTTGGCGCTTTCTTTGTCTCAGCCTCTCTGGGCAAGGTCTCCTGCCAGGACGCTCACATCTGCTTGCCTAGACATAGGGCCTGGGTTGAGAGGTGCTGCCCCAGAAGAGGAGCGCTACGGTAGAAACCACTCCAGGAAGCCACTCGCAGGTTACTCAACAACAACCGCAAAGGAGGTGGCCAATGTCACCGTGAGGCTGCTCTCCTTCATTTTTGAAAGGCTGTGGCAACTGGAGGCATCAGGATGTTCCTGACGACTGGAAACAGGGAAACATTACACCGGTCTTCAAAAGATGGGGGACGCGGGGAACCGCAGGCTGGCCACAGCTTGGGAAAACTGAAGAGCAAAGCCTCCTGGGAGCTGTGTCCAAGCACATGAGGGACAGGGTGACCGAGAGCAGCCAGCATGGATGAATAAGGGCAAAAACCACTTGGTCAACTTGCTTGTCTTCTGTGTCGAGAAAACTGGTTCTACAGATCATGGGAGAGGAGTGGATGGCATTTACCTTGACTTTACCAAGGCTTGCAACATGGACCTCCATAGCAGCCTTGCAGTCAAACTGAGGAAAGCATGAGCTGGAGTGGTGACAAGGAAAATAAAAAGCTGTTTGGAAGGTCAGGCTCAAAGAGGAGTTGTCAATGGTTTGAAGTCCAACCAGCAGCCAGGCACAACCAAAAGGTTGAGTGTTGCTGGTCATGTGGTAGGAACCATCACCAACAAGCTGAACAACAGGAGGAACTCCACTCTCGCTGAGACTGTAGGTAACACCGAGACAGGGCAGTGGTTGACTGACCAGAGAAAAGAGCTGTTGCAAAATATCAATATCAGTATGTCCAACGCTATAAGACAGAACTACTCAACACAAAAGTCCTTCATCTCATGCATTACATAGGTTAAAAACCCTCCAAGTTTACTTACAAAGAAAATGTCTCCTAAGGGATTTCTACAGGTGCAGATATATCCCATGATCAAATTCAACTGCACACAAAGGATTTACTAAAACTGAGACATCTGAACTTTATTCTTTTGATATGCTTTGACCTCAAGTTTAGTTCATTTGCTAAAGTCATTATTAAACAGCGTTCCACACAGATTTCAGCAGCAGTAGTATTTACATTAATGCAATATCCTTGGGTTAAAGGAATTAAAAATGCCAAAAATCCTATTCCTCGGCTTCTTTGAAGATCTACACTGTAGTCTAAGGCAATACTGTCTAAGAAAAATCAGTACCACTTTAAAGGCAGTCTGATTCTCAAGAATTTGAAATAAACTGGCAGATCTTTTTAAAAAAAATCCTGAGACTAAAAGTTACACAATTAATGCCACTGCCAGCTGCCATCACATAATCAAAGTTCAACATTGGTAACTACAACTTAAGCCTCAATTTTGGGGAATTCGGCTGAAGAAAAATAACTTCTTCAGTGATCTTGAAACTGCAACGGTATAATGAAAGACATCAGCACAAATACTGCAGGTCTCCAAGGTGTGTTTGGGGAGAGCTACAGGACCAAACTCTACCTACAACACAAGGAACTAAACTATCACTAAATACCTCTGCAAAGGCTGGGATCTTGCGGAAAGCAGAACATGTCTAATGAAGTATTTAATGACCACATGGTAATAACTGCTCAAACAGGATCCAAATTCAGCCTGCACAGGCTCATGAAGAAGTCTAGCATTTCCCAGCTTCTGACCCCTTGACTGCAGGACCTTAACTTCCTTTAACATAATTAACAGTGTCTGATAACGAAAGCTGACGGTTACTTTCTGTAAGAAACACCACATTTGGGATAACAAATATCCACCTAGCATAGATTTCTACATTTGGGAGTTGCTAATAACAAGTGTTTCGGGAAATGGCATAAGAAATGCAAGCATAGTGTAATTATACCTACGGCATCTTCCACTTTTGGAGTTTCCAACAAGAGGCTGCACATGGACCATCAACCTAACACATACCAGAGATTCTATCTCTTCCATGATCTGGCCCATTTAGACTTCAGTCCTCAAAAACCTTCCTGTGGGAATCAGTTTTAGAATGTAATTTGACACTAAAAAAAAAAAAACCCTCTTATTTAAATCTGCAACCAAAATAATTTAACTGGTGCAGCTTTCCCCCCATTCTTGTTTTACAAGGCAAATTTTTCAGTGGTTCTTCTTCCACCTTCTTCCTACCATTCAGAACATTTTCTGTGAAACTCTGTCATACTCTATCCAATGGCTTACATGGATAATCCTCAAAAACATGCGGAGGTGGCAGCCACCCAGTCAGGGGGATTGCTATCACATCTTTTTGCAAGTAAACAGAAACATCGTTGACATGGTGATACAAGTGCCAAAATACAGTGTCAGATTATTAAAAGTGCTAGATGTTTTTAGCACACTTCGAAAAACAAACGTCTATATTCAAAAGTATTTATTCTTAGGGACTCCTTCTAAAAGGAAAACAATAAAAGGGAATCCTAGACTAAAAATGTATAGATATTCTTTTAACTCTACTGGTGTTAAATATGTGTTATACCTCACAGGACTAATGTTTTGTTTGCAATGGCTTGCCATTAAATTTCCATTCTCGAATGTGGCCTAATGCAGCTCTTGCAGGGCAAAAAGTCCCTCCATAAAGGAAAAAGCCTGCTATCAGGTTATCATATATTTCACCAAGGTCCATTTATCGTTACAATTCCCTCATCCTACCACCCCCAGCAGAAAAACCCCTGTTGCAGAAGACAAAATACATGCAGCAACACGGCATCCCTGGGAAGGACCCCCTCATAGTTTTCTGCCGCTGTACAAAGCTGGGATCTCCCTGCCCCGTCTCTGGCTCCTCAAACTCAAGACCTCACCGTGCTCCCAACACATCTGAAAGAGCCTCTGTAGCCAATGGACTTTTGACAACTGACTGGTCTGGCAAGGGTGACCACAATTTAGAAGTTCCTTTGCGGGCTGTATACTGAGGGTTTCTGAGCCACAAGTGGCCTCTGGGCACCCTCCTCCCTTTCTCTTCCCATTCTGAAGAGCAGCAGCTGCCTAAAGATGCCTCAGAGCATCTTGAAGGACAGGAATTCTTCAGGCTCCGATGGTGAAACCGGCAAGTACAGGTGAAGGCCAGAATGAAGAGTGATTCCTGCAGTGAGTACCATAGCTCTGAAAAATACAGCAATGGCTACAAACTTGCACATACGCATTCATTGCATTTCTGGGTCTCCATATCACATTTATTACGCAAAGAAACAGTTTTTCTTTTCTCACTAATGCTTTTTATGGTCTTCCGTAATTCTTCCGCAGGAGGCTGACTCGTACATTAACACAAGCCAGGAAAACAAGAATTTGAAATATTCCAACCCCCACCCCAAGACACGGAGTACGATGACACACAGCACTGCCTCCTTTTCCCTCCAGGAGCGTTAACTGCCAGGTTTCGGCAGTGACAGCCTGCAAGGCTAAAATTAGCAGGCAACACCTTCCCTTGCACCTCATCACATGATAGGAAACAAACATAAATAGGGAAATACAATATGTTCCTAAAGGTGGAGTCTGAATACTTTCATCCTCATAACAGTTTAGAATTAAAGGACACTTACACAAGCAGCTTCTTGTGATGTCGTCTGTTACTAGCATTGTAATTTGCTTTCAGCGTAGTTAAAAAGATGACCAACTCTAAATATGCTCCTTCACAACCCAGTCTGGCTTGAATCAAACATCTTGATGTCTATGCTACAGACGAATTGCTTTATTAGGCACCACTATGTTACCAGACGTCTATTTATTCTAGCACCCTTCTGCATAGATAACACACACCTTCCAGTGGATCTGTCTCTTTGGTAACTGTTATTTGACATTTCACTCAGGAGTATCACAAACTCCTTTGCAGGCCACAGCCCTGCCTCCCGCTCTACTGAGGTATAGCTGATTGCAGGCTGGATGGTAAGACTTGGAAGGCAACACACCAGGTTTGTTTGGGGTTTTTTTTTCTTTCATTTTATTTTTTTTTTCTCTTAACAGTGCCGGGGTGTCCTTAACAGCCATGCAAAGTAGTCACAGCCCTTCTTTTTCTAAAACTTTGTGCAAAGGCCAGACATAAAATCGGGTGTATTTAGGTAAATTTGCTAATCCGAACGTGGCAAAGGGTAGAATTAAACCTGCTGAAATTGGATCACAGTCTGCACACAGAAAGAAAGCACACCTAAATTATCAACTCATTTAGGACCTTGATTTCTCCTGCAAAAAGGACACAGAAATAGTCCTATACACATACACAAAAACCGAGACGTATGTCACAGTGTTGCGTAACACACCATAGCATACAACAAGAGCACGTATAGTTAATATAACACATATATCTCTGACAACCTGCTTTTAAGCTTATCATCACCTCACTGGCTTAGTTGTGGCTCAGCTCGATCATCTTATCTCCTCTTCTTGCTGCAGCAGTGAGCCAGTGGCCGAGAACAAGGGATGACTTCTCCAAGCAAGACTCTGCCTTGGCCACGGATTTGTGCTGAATCCACAGTGATTTCAGCAGACCTGAGGTAGGGAGAGGCAGAGATTTCTCTGCAAATCCCCAGGGATCTGACTGCTTCTATTTTAGTATCCATAATTACAAACATCACTATTTTTGGTCCTAAAATGTTCTGAGCTTTTTTAAAATTAGCCACAGCGTTTTACTTGAAGACGCCCCGGCAGCGGGCAACTCAGGAGGCCAGCAGCCTACTTGCTAAAATAGCATTTATCAGCTACTCACTTGAACACAATAACATTTTCGACAGCTTAAACTTGAGTCTCAATTTAAAGACTTTATTTTTTTTTATTTTTTTTTTTTTTAAAAAAGGCCTCTGGATTAGCAATTCTCACCCAACATCCCATGTTTCTGAACTGACCTTGATGTTTAATAAGAACCATTTACGCCAACAAAAGGCAATTAAAACCAAACACATACAAAACTCCCTTCCTTGCCACAAGAGCTAAGGAGCAAACAAGGCCATCACCATCGATTCATTTCAAGCCATTCATCAAACTATTGGCAACAAAAATAAGGCCCAGCTTCTTTCCAAAAAGAACAATAAAGAAAAGGGAAGTTGCAAGTTAAAATTAAGGAAGAAATGCTCACAGACAATAGATGGCTTTAAGTTTTTTATTTATTTTTTTTGTCAACAATCCAGGCACCAGGGTTTTCTTCACTGCACTGAAAAATTACTAAGAAAAGTACTAACAAAATTATACGGCTGTTTCTGATTAATTTTGCAACTTTGAATATTCAAACGGTTCTTGAAATATTTCATTATTTATCGGAGCTTTTTTAAATATACACAACATTCATTAGAGAAATCAGGACAGGGCAAACCACTTTCATCTTCATAAACAGTAGCTGATCTTACTCAAACAAACATCTAAATTAGCTTACTTTCACTCCCTGTGATCCTATCATTCCTGTTTACGGATTTTTAAAATGAGCTCCACTTCCTTGAAAAGCAAAAGAAAAAAATATAAAACCTACAAAGCAAAAATCAACCACCACCAAAAAACTCTCAACACTTTATCCAAAATAAGCCTACAATACTTGCTTTCAGCAGCCAAGGGCTTCAGAGTGCCTTAGCTGTATTTATTAGCACAACATCTGCTCCATTCTCCATCCCATGCACCCTAAGAGACAGACACCCCTCCCACGAGTTTATGGTCCAAGGGCTTGGTCAAGCTTTTGTTGTCACCAAGGAAGGACACACAAGGACCAGAACATTCACTCAGGGCAAGCGATGCCCGTAAGCAGGGGTGGACCAGGCACAAGATGCCCAGAAGTGCCCCATCAAGAAGGGGATGCAGACCACCAGCATCCCAGTGCAGCATCTCTCAGCTGAAGCCTTGCAATAGCACCCCATCCCTTCTTCACAGCCTTCCTGCACTTCCCACCGGAGCACAGAATCTCCAAACTAAATGTGTACAGCGGGGTTGGCACTTTGTATCAATTAATAAATTTCACAATAAATAATACCAGCCATGTGACGATGCTGATAGGTGATTACCAAGATGTAGCAAATATTACCAAGATAAATCAGTATCAACTCAGCCTATTTTGAATTTAAAAGCAATTAAGGAGATGAAAGAAGAACCTTTCTTCAGGGAAGGTAAAGTTGGCAGGATAGAAGGTCTCTTGACATCTAGTACCAATGTTAACACTTGGGCACAAAGTGAGGTGGGAGGATAATTATCCTTTCTGAAGATCTGGTGTCATTGCTTAGGCTAGCAGGTTAATTTTCTCTGTTTTCTAAGATCCTTTGCAGTGATCCAGCAACGGCTGGTCTCTCTCTCTAAGCTGACAGTTTATTCAAATAACTGACACTACTGTTGTTATCACTAAAATAGCTTCCATTGAAACTGCCATAGTTTAATAGCCATGGTCTGTATATATAAAAAGAAAACCCTTTAAAACTAATTTTGAAGATGTCTGTTAGCCCAGAAAATACTTAACAGCAGCAGTAACTATGCAATGAGAAGGTTAAGCTAGTTAATGTTCTTGACAATTGCACTTAGCTATTCTATCCAATGGCAAGAACATCCTTGTATTTATCAAGGGAACAGATTTAGTAAGAAACTGCACACAGCAAGAAATAAACGAGAAATGCACGGAAAACTCGTATTATTGTGGCATCTGCTAGAGCTATTTTAGAACGGTGTCCCCCTGTGCTGCTCCACTGTCGGGCTTGTGAGTACTCACTAAAATTAAAATCCATTTCTCAGGCATTCATAAATAGGCCACAACAACTTAGCAAGTCTCAGAGTTGTGTGTTGGGTTTGTTGTTGTTGTTGTTTTGGGGTTTGGTTTGGTTTGTTTGTTTTGTGTTTTCTTTTGGTTGGTTGCGGGTTTTTTGGCCCCATCATCTTCTCTGTCTATTTAGAAAACGTTGCAGCCTTTGTGCCCTGGACCCACTGCGAGAAGGGCTCTGTGCTTCCCTCCTCCTCTGTCAAAGGAGGTATTCCTTGTGGCACATCCTCAGCCCTGTTGTATATAGGGCCCGTCTCAGAAAAAGTTTGCCCTGAGGGCTGTTCGTTCCTCAAACTGCACTTTAGTATTAAAACCAAAATTTTTGTAAGGACAAAGCAGGCTCTTTGCTCCCGACAGCTTTGTGCATCCAATTTCCTTAAACGCATATGAAAACCCTGGTTCGTCTTCTGCTTTGCCTGTGCACAGGTACTCCTTGCACAGACAAGGCCAAATACTTACTTATGCCCTATGACTTTTAGGTTTCTTAAAAGGGCTAATTGACTGTCACATGAAGCAGAGTCCACCTTTTTTCAAAGCAAGCTGTTCAACTTGCCAACTTTTATTACATTTTGTCTCCCATTAGGATGTGCCAGTCTGACCAGACAGCCAGAAAAACATAAATGCAGAAATAGCTTCGAGCAAGAATGCAAACCCTCTGCTCCCCTTGGCAAATCTGATCTACTCACACAACCACTGAAATAATTGGGGAGGTGTGAAAATATACTCAACTGTGAGGAGCAAAGGTTGCATAAATCCGGCCATAACTAACCTCTACAAAAATGTATATACTATCTCTTACTCTGATTTTTATTGTTTTTATTTGGAGTTACATGCTATGGCAAGGTCTAGATTACCTGAAGAGACGAAAAAAAAAAAAATTGAAAGCATAAAACAGAGAACTAAAATAGTATGTCTGAAATTTAAACTAATATGCTAATCTAAAAGCCTCCTCTATTACGTGACTGGGTTTGGAACACCAAAAAGCAGAATACATCATGATTTGAATAAGTTGCACTTAGCAATATGAAGGATAACTGCTGAATTGCTGACTTCTATTTCTGGAAAGATAAAGTTTATTCTAGTCCTGGCTATAGCAACACATTAACTCTTTATGTTACCAGTCTCCACACAGTAATATCAAAAGGGCTTTTCTTCTTCCTCAATAGGATCGTAAAGGGAAATGCCACTCTTAGCTCCATAAACATTCCCATAAAACCCAAAATTGCTGACTTTTCAGTGAAAAAATGATATCTGTATCACCAAATTACCATCAGCTTAGGTAGAGAAAATCATTTGCACACCGAAGAAGAAAAGCGCCAAATTGGAGAACAGAGCATCTGCTATGGAGGAGGCTATAATTATCTCATGCATCTAAACACCACTGGGCATTGAAGTTACACTGGTTATTCTGCCAGATCCTCTGTGTGCAGGGCTCTTACACAACACCAGCAGGAAATAATCAGGAGTTTGTGAGGCCTGTCGTAGAGACCTTACACACTTTGAAAGGCTCTGCTTTCAACTGCAAAAGCCTGGTCTTTTTGCTATAACATGACGAAAATCTGAGCTGTTTTGCTGTCACTGTCTCGTACAACAAAACGCTGTAACATTGCTAACCGTAGCACTCACTGGCTAACAGCTATTTCTGTACCATTCACCCTGGCGTGCTGCGCTGCTTAAGTGTTTTAATGGCATTCTTGGAGATTTCAGAAAGATATGAAAAAAAACAGCGAAATTATCACTCTGCAACCTTACCTCCATCCAGCAGAAAAACAAAAACACACAACAAAAAACATATCAACTGCAGCTGATCCCCAGTGAGTCTTTCCCAATTGCCCTCCTCATGCCTGTCATCAGCAGATCACACAGGAAAATCTGGACAAGGGTTATAAGGCTGTTGTTCTTTTAGGACAACAAATAACTACTCTTCTTTTTTTCCACAAGTAATATGCATAGCTGTTCATTTCTGGAAAAGCGACTAAAAAAAAAAAAAAAAGGTCAAACACATTTTTCCCTGTTAATTTGTTAATTCACAGTCTACGCCTGTGCTTTTCTGAGAAGGGACCTGGGGAGAAAAGGAATGATAAAAAATACAAACTGCAGCAAGAAGAAGAGCGTACAACGATTCCCTTTGATTCTGGGAGCGCTAGATTTTAGAAGAAACTCAGCTGCCCGAGTATCTCAAGGACAGATTCCCACGTGAGACTCCAGCCCGGCTGTGTCACCGACACTGACAGATGGGTTTCCCCAGCCTTGAACAACCTAATGGAGCTTTTAGTCCATTTGCATACTGGCTGTCGCTTGGTGAAATGGGGAGGTGTCAAGGACATTAAGCAGGCCAAGACAAAAGTGTAACAGCCTTGTATACAATATCACTTCTTACTGCTTGCTGGCTTTTTTTTTTCCCCCTCCCCGGGGCATGAAAAAGAAGAGAAAAAGAAAGCAGCAGCCTCGTTGGAAGCCAGTTCTGAGGCAGCAAGTTCCTGCTCCTGGGAAGGGGTTGAAGCAACATTTATTGCAAAATGGAAGAACAAAACCACCGTCCAGATAATTACTAGCTGGTTTCTTTTTGTGTTGTTGTTTTAAAGCAAAAAACATTGTTGGAGTCTCCCAAAGCCTGCCTATATGAGCAATCTATTTTTGTCCCAACCCCACAAAGAGAGCACATGGAGCTGATTCCTGTGCCTTAAGAGAGTCCAAAACAACACCACCGGAGCCCCACGCAGGTACAAGGCCCCAGCTGCTGCCGCTCCAAACAAGAGCTAAGCCTAAGGCTAAGCTTTCTCAGGCCTGAGTCCAGATTTTCTTCCATATCTCCTAGCACCTCACACATGGCTGCATCTTCACAAATTAACAAGAAGAACAAAAAAAATTCAAATTGGACTCGCAACAAAACTTTGCAGCCTGATGTGAAATATAAGGTCAAGCCCTGAGGGTGGCTGAATTACCTGCTGAATTGTTGCAGCTCTCGCTCACTCCAGGGAAAAGCATTCGTACTTCATATTTGCCCAGCAATCACCACAGCCTCCTGGCCAGACTCTACTCTCAGTCACATTAGAATAACTCAGCTACTAGGCAATAAGGTGTGACCGAAAAGGGGGGCTAAACTGTGACTTGTACAAAAGCCAACCCCTTCTAATCACTTCAGAGTTTGTTGCCATGCCGCCTTCTCCAGACTTGCTCCCTTCAGCTTGTCTGTAGTGCACACTGGAGGGTCTGCCATTGTTTAAACTCACTTTTTAACATTTACTAGAGATCATTAGCATGCGAACAGAGACTTCCCTGAGAAAAGCTTCAGCTCTGGCAACCAAACTCTGCACACAGCAGTATAAAAAGTATACTGGAAAGTATCAAACAATAGCTTTGACAACAGCAAAAGCCACGCCAAAAAGGTTCAGAATTGAGCCATACTACTTCAATACTGAATGAACACACTCACACAAGATGCTGTTAAGACACTAGAGATACTTGGCAAAGAAGGATGTGCAGATCTGTTTATGACTTCTTTCCCATCTTGAGTAAACATCTATTGTGAGAACATACAGAGGAACAGGAAGGTAGGTCCTGGTCCTGGTGCAGCTACCTTGGTGCTAATTTCTGATTTTGTCATTACCTGGCTAGATGATTTTGACTAAGCTGTCACTATGGACTTCCATTTCTTCTAATCAAAACGAGAATAATAATTTGGTTTTAGGATAGAAAAACTCTATAAGTGAACATTATCATTGTCAACAATGCTGTTCTACCGCTTCCACGGTTATTCAAAATCAGGCGCAAGAGTAGTGCACAAAAGAGCTATCTAACAGCTATCTGCAAATCTAGCCCAAAAACAGAGGTCAGCCTTTAAGTGTTAAAACACTGCAGGATTCCCAGATGAGCATCTTCAGCCATCGTAATATCTCAGGCCCGTTTCCGAACTCCTTCTAATTAGAGGGGGTGTAAAGGGCTAAAGTCCAGAGGGTGTTTTTGCTTGGGTTATGTGTATACCTCTGTTTGTTTAGGGTTACAAAAAATTCTATGAGCTTAAGTGTAATTTTAGCTGGAGTAGACTGTACTTGAAATAACAGGATTGCATGTGAGCAAAGCCTTCTATGGTGAAAGCCTGCTGATACTCTGTCAAATCTTCTCGCTTGCTGAGAGCCATCCTTTCTCCCAGCTGATTTTAATCTGCCAGATTTTTATCTGGAAAAGAGGATTCACACTTGCTGTGATGAATACACAATTCCATCTAAAATTCCTCATTCAGTTCAATTACATAGAAATATGCACGTAACTGCTTAGTTTCTAATGACAGGGTTTTTAAATACTCTTTCACATGGCTTGATTTTAAGGCTTTCAAGAAATATATAATCCACTTAAGGTGGAAATCGCTGATTTTCTACAAATTAGGTGAAAGTCTTGTGGTCACCTTATAATAAATAAATTGAACAACTTTTTGAAAACATGCTAACCAATAAAATATAGCATTTCAACCCTTCCTTATTTCGTCTTTCCTACACAGCACAACCAGCAGCAAAAACGCCAGTACAGCAGAGCCAGAAGTAGTAAGGCTACGGCTAAATCATAATAAGGCTAAGACTAAGAGTAAACTGCTCTTCACACCTGAGCTGGTTATTCAGCAGTAGTAAGCACAGACCCAGCAGCTTATTCAAAGTGAGTTGAAGTAATTTATTTTAAGGTTGCGTTATGCCTGGTAGACACTTCCTCTGACAGTTTGAAAAAGTATAGAGAGTACAAAAAAAGGTATTTTATATGTAACAAGAATATTCAGCCCAACAATATCAAATGTCTAAAAATCCGGAGCCTGTGCAAAAACCTGTCTTCCCAAAGGAAACATCAGAATAACACTCAACAGTGTTAGCATTATTTTACAAGTGACATTTAAACAAGGGAGATTCACTATTTCTTGTATATCTGCCCTGGCATTAGAATAAATTGAAGTAAAAAAGTCAAATCAGAACACAACTATTCGAGGCTTGACTTTGGTAGGCTTTTTTGGTTTGGTTTTTCGATTGTTTGGGTTTTTTTTTAACTCAACTGCATTTACTTGATAATACGGATGCCAATCGGATAATTTTAGAATAGTGAAGGAACTTTGGAAGTGGGAAGATTATTAAAAGTACTTCCTTCACTAAAGAAGGTTTAAGAGTTTTATATATACAGCAGCAGTCCAAAATACTGGCCTCCTTTATATCTCGGGTTCACACCTCAACACTGCAAGGCAGATTCAAGATTTACAGCTTAGTGACATGTCTGCCAATTCATCACCACTAAACCATCTCAAGTCCTCTCTGGAAGCGGCACAGGTCAAAAGAGGAAACCACCAGCTGCTGAAGAGATCCCTTTCCAAATAAATTCATTCCATAAGTAGCCAGCCTGGCACGAGCACGTGCAGACACACACACACACTGACTCTCCATCAATATCTGCGCTGAAGTTGGGACATACAAATCTCGACTTTGCCACCTACCTTCCAAAATTCTAAGTGTAGCTTTTTAAAAGTGTTACTGAACTTTAAGATAAGGTAATACAAAGATAAAGGAGAGAGGGGATAGGCGAGAGAGGAGAGAACCATCACCAAACTCCAACCTGTCTGAGCATTCAGTTTTCTCTAAACACAAAAGTAGCCATCCTATTACCTTACGGTGTGCCTAGGCCCAACTGGTGGACTTCTTAAGTCAAACAGTAAACAAAAAACATTTACTTATATCAACCTTTAAAAGAAACTACGAAATAAACTAAACAGCCTGTGGAAATATCCAAGTAGAGGGCTTTCTGTGGAACTAATGCTGTTCTGGCAAAGAAAACCCACACAATTTAAGCTGGTCTGACCAACAAATGCAAACCCATATCTATGCACCCACAGTACGTCTACCTGCATTAAATTTTGTCAAACATACTCACAGTTCAGTTTAAGAGTGACTTATTTTACCTTAGCTTAAGCCTTTGTCCTAATTAATTTAAGCCAAACTGCTATAAAGCCAAGTGAATGTTGACTTAGGCTTACGCATACAGTCTTTTGCATCAGTTTTACTACATCAGTTTGAAATAACACCATTAGTCAGACTAGTGTCATGCTGCATGAGCTCAACCCTTGCAGCATCAGACACCCAAACCCCATTGAAATGCAGTGACAGTCCTGTGCTTAATTCTCTCAAATTCCTCAGGAAATCCTAACCTAAACTGTGAGCAGGAGGCAATCACACCAAGACCCTTCAGAGATGAACTGGGTAGCTCACATCTCTACCAGAGCTATTGCTCCTTTCTTATCGCCCCTCATTCAACAGAAAACGTTAACCACATGCTTGATATTTTGCAAAGGAGCAGCAGCATTACTTGGGTGTTTGTGGATAAGTTATGCTTAAATTCTTTGCTGAGACCTCAGAAATTACTGTTTTGGGTACCTCTGCACCAGGTTTGATACCTCTGCTCCTCAAAATCTGTCATCTAAAAGCACCAAGGCAGGCTGAGGGCTGATGGGTTGGGGACCAGCCTGCCAGGTCTTCTTCCCATCCAATGCCCGCTGAGAAATATGATAGGGAGGGTTGGAGTGTGCAGAGTTCATCTCCCCCACACACAGACCCACACCAGGAGCTACCAGAGACAACACACAAACCCGTTGAGCAGCCTGACCAAAGAGGAGCACTCGCTCCTATTTTAACTCTCCATCGATGCAGTTACCCTAAGGCAGCTGAAACGAAAGGATCTGATGGCTGTTATCCTGTAACTTTGCATACCTCACCACCACTATTTCAGGAACAGTTTTCAGATGACTAATTTGGTGAGATCCACTGTTTGCAAATGGCATAATTGGTCTAAAGAGCACTTTAAAAGATTCCTACAGCACCAACATTCAGCCCATAGGATGCTGTGTACCCTGCTTTCCAGACCACCCATCCTGCCTGCTTCTCACAGTATTGGTTACTACTTACTCTTATAAAAGTTCAGCTAATGGCTGTTATGATACATGGACTATTTTTGTTTGTTTGTTTTGGTAGAAATAGAGGCAAGGAAAAATATAATAAAAAATCTCAGCCTAAACTAAAAATGTTTATGTCCTGTCCTCCTCCATCTAGGAGAGCCACGAGGAGCAGTGAGATATAAAAAGACAAGTTCTCTAACTGGCAGCTCTCCACCAGCCTTTACAATTAACAAGCTAGCTCATTGTCTGGCTTGTTATCTAAATTACAGTCTAGGCATTTTCTGCTAACATATTTTCTGACTTTTTAAACACTATACTGTACAGTACCTAGTACAAAGGCATCTTTCTCTAATTCTATTTAATTCTCTGTTTTCCTGTTTTAAAAATTAACTACTGAAACCATAGCCTTAAGCAAAGAAAAGGAGAAGGGGGGAAAGGAAAAGGAGAGTACTTTTAGCAAAGAGGGAAGAGAGCTAAAGTTCAGGTGCTGGTGTTTCTTCTGAGGCGGAGGCAATAAATGCTCACTACTTCTTTTAAAATAGTTGAAATAAAATTTAAACAGATCAGAATCCCTAAGTTTCATTAAAATTGAAGATTCACAAGTTTCCATTTTTGGTCCCATCGCTTTTGTTTTATCAGCACTCATCAACAGCATGGCAACTGGCAGAGGGAGCAGGATCAGTCCTTTCTTATGAAGTTTCTGAACCATAGATCATACCTTCACTTTTTTTTTTATTTTTTGCATTTTTATACCTTGCCCCATTAGAAAAACAAACAAACAAAACCAACAGCAACAATAAAAAAAACCACACACACACAAAAAACGAAAACAAAAAACCCACAAAACATATTTTAAAACTAAAAAGGGATCATACAGTAGGGGATCCAAAATAATAAACGTAAAGTGTCTTTACAGAAATATATTCTATTATATCTATTTTGGATATGGCAAGTAAAAGATAAAATACACAAGAAGTGCGAAAAGTATAAAACACATTTCACTAAAACATAGAAATAGGTATCTTTGGATCAGCCCCAATAACAGGAACTTCTGCTAGTTTTATTTAACTTCTTTTATCTCTTGAGATTCCCCTCCCAACTCATATTTTGTATGTGCAATTTTGTATGTATATGCAGGTATGCTTTTCAGAAGTTTGGTTGGTTGGTTGTTTTTTTTTTAAATTTCAGACATTGGAACCGCTTATAAAACATTTTAACCACACCCAGACATGGTCCCATCATACCCTTCTTTTGGCCAAGAGAAAAAGGGAATAGGTAAAAATGACACCTGCTTCATCAGTTATCCATTTTGCGTTTGTGTAGTCCCTAATATTTCACTCCAAGTTAAAAATCATTGTTTTCTTACATTCCTGAAACCAGAAAAGCTCTGAGGCTTTTTCACTGTGAATGTCATCAACAGGAACATTACTCTGTGACTGAAGGCAAGCTAGAAAAAAAAAAGAATTTGCCTTGAATTTCATTTTGAATTTATAAGACAGCCCATCAATAAAGCTATTAAAAAACATCAGCAGTAATTACAAACCAGTAACTATAAACGAGATTCCCATGCTGTCATTTACGTTTGGTTTTCAGCACAGTTTTACCACTGCCACTTGTCACATCTGGCTGTCATTCTTTAAACCGGAGAGAAACAGAAGAAAAGCTTTATTTGACCCAGGAAGATTACAGATACGGGAAACTTCTCAAAATTTACCTCATCCTTCCACTTAATGGTTGCCCTGACACACTAAATCATTACATTATGGGAAAACAAGTTGACTTCTCAAAGCCTCCTTTACAAGATGCCTACCAGCAAAAAGGTGTTTGCCAAGGAACCTGTTTTCCCTTAAAACGTATACTTCTTTCAACCCTGCAGATTAATTCCCGATGACTTGATATACCGGCAAAGAACATAGATTTGGTTTTGGTGAGGTCTTCACATTTTGTATGCGATGTGGTGCTGTGTCTTTCCTCTAAAGGTGCAGACATGCTTAATTTAATGTGTTTATGCACTGGGGTATTTTTCTGATGCAAAAGCTGTGGTTTCAGGCTATGTTGAGACATTGATAATTTAAGAAATTAAGTTAAGAAACCCTCTCTCACTACTGTATGTATTCTGGTGATTCTTACTATTTTTAAGACTTCTTTCACCCCTACTTTTTCCAAGGAGCACTTATTGCTAAGACACTTTACCATGCCCCTGGTTACGGTTCCCCACAGCACAGGTGCCTCAGAGCAAACCCTGAGCATCGGCAGCAGGGTCACACCAGCGAGGTATAAAATGCAGCGACTTTTAATCTGCTCCATCTGGCACCTGGATCCAAACCAGTCCTCTGACGGAAAGCTGTCATGATGTCAAGCTAATTCTGACCCATCCTTTCAGCTCAACGCCAGCAAAAACACAGAGCCGCTTTGGGATCACTAACTTAAAAAGCCATTCGCTCTGATTTGTAATCCAAATAAGTACATAGGAGACAAAGAACAGGAGGATTGAGCCCAGATTCATTTCTTCTGATTTTATACTTATAGCAGTTTGCCTTAGCCATGTATTTACCAATTAGTCTAAAAAATACCCACTCTTCGAAGGTTAAACATACATAAATTGTAAACAGAATGCAGCATATACTAACACAGAGTTTTGAATATGGAGCATTAATATTTATTCAAAGTGTAGGTCTTTTATGTGAGAAAATAATAATACCTTTTCTTAGCTGAAACATTTTTAAAGGTTCATCTTCTCTGAGGAAAGCAGTAAAATGCAGTGTGTCAGATAAAAATCCAGCACATACCATGTCCAAATTCACAAATAAAAAGATATTTTCAACATTCCCATTCAAAGACCAGCAATAAAAAAAAAATTAAAAAATAAAAAAATGCACCCTCTCATATCCTCAGGATGCCAAAGAATCATTTCATCCATGTCTCCGTATTAACTTACAAAGACATGACTTGACTTTGCTGTGTAGCTTTCATATACAGACGAACTGCGGATAACTCATTGCTCCGGAAGGCAGTGGGATTGTCAGCTCCTTTACAAAAAAAGGAAAGAGCCAGCTAGATGCAGCTGGCTCAGAACTCTGGAAAAAATATTAAAAATGACAGAAAGAGCATGATGTTTTGGCTCTTCTGCAGCCATTACGATATTGAGCAATATGCTGCACAGAGCTATTGCAGTAAAGTGCTGCAAGACCACCTCCTTGATGAATAAAGGTCACGCAAGGACTCTGTTGAATACACTAAGCTGTATGGCTAAGTCTGCATCTTCTGAGTTCTTTTTGCATACATCTTTCTGCCATGAGTTTTGGGTTCTTCACATACCAACAGAAACGCTGTGGTGGTGACTAAGATCTTCCAGTTCCACACACAGCCAAAATTCTAAATTATTTTTCTTTTTTTTCATCTTTACCATCAAAACCACATTGCCTGTTCTACTCAAAATAGCCAGAAGAGGCTCTCCACAATTCCCACTACAGAGCAGAGAGGCAGAGGTGTCATTCCCACCTTCGGAAGAAACAAGGGGATACTGCGGAGAGCTCTTCTGCAGGGAGGATGCTGATTATCAGAGATGTCCCTGCCACCCATCCTCACCGCAGTGGGTGGTGATACAGAAAGCAGCATGCTGGGACACCCCTGGGATGCTCACCCTGCCTGTTAGGCCAGTCCTAACACCCACCCACTGCCTGCCCTGCCCACATGCCCAATACACCCAGCACCACCACTAGTCAGGAACCCAGTGAGGTTCACTGGGCGTGAACAGCCTTCTTGGTTTCCCCTTCCTCAGTTTTATTTCCATTACGTTATGTTACAGCACATTAAATGAAAATATAAAGTATACATTATATAGATACACACATGTATATTTCTGCCTACATAATGTATACAGCATATAAATACATAAACATGGTAGAGAACACACACATCAGCAAAAGGTCTCTTTATACTACAAACAGGTATTGCATCAGTCACATTAATAGCTGACATGATAAAACAACTCTGCAATTTGTACTGTCTTCCATATTTTATATTTTCAGAAGGGGAAAGCAGAGACTAGAATTCTCCCTCTAGTTACTCAGATCATAGAGCCAATGTAATTCTGCTGTCTTCATTACATTATTTTTCCCTAGAAACAGTAGTACTCCAAAAAGATTAAATTAAATAATACTTTAAAAAAATCAAGTAGTTCTTTAATTTCATTTCAGTACCATCTTGCTCTCCCAGCAGCCTCTGAGATGTGCAGGAAATGGCTTAATGATGTGCCTTTATTAAAGGGAAGCGCTGAGGTATCTCTGTACGTTGCTCCCATCCCCCAAAAGTTTGCACAGCCACCGCTCAGAGACTATATATCTGCCAGCGAAAATGTCTTCACCAGAGCCTCCTTTTATCACAGAAGCTGCAACAAAAACAGCACTTAAAGGACATAATCATCTCTACTCACAGTACCTCCTGAACTGTAAACACAGTTTAAAAACTGCACGCCATGGAGCTCAGGCATGTTATCTAATCCTTTAGAAACTTTATCCTACTACAAACACGGGGAGCAGCAAGGCCAGCCTGCCCGATGTGCTTCCCGCTCCCCACCCGCTCCCTTTCCGCAGACACACACCAGCCCTCAGCCCTCGCTGCCCATCACAGGGAGGCGAACGCAGTTCCCGCGGCCAAAATAATCTGGGTCTCGCCTCGGAAGCCCCGCTCTGCCTGATACCCTCCCAACACCGCAGGTGCCAAGAGCACGTGGAACTATACATTGCATAGTGTTCCACATACTGTTGTCTAGAACCCAAAGAGCTATGCCCCCTCTCTTGCACACATCCCCCCAGTACTACGGCTGGAAAAGCTAATAAAAGGAGTGCTTTTTTCTAATAGAGGATTTGGAGCTGCTGTCCTTGCTCTCACTGGCGGCCTGTTTGAAGCAGTATTTACCTGAGCAAGCGTTGCAAGGCTTTCACAACACTTACTTTGTTAGTAAAGCAGCCAAACAACCCCACTGACTTTGCAGCTGCCTTGCAGGGCGGCACCACAAGAGATTGGGATTTGACAGCCAGACATGCCATAACAAGGAGGACAAAGGAGAACAGAGACTTTTTCTTTTTTTTTTTAAATCTCCATTTACTCTGAACAAGGTAATGTGAGATTTTTCTTTTTTTTTTTTTTAAACTAACAGTCCTGAGGACTCCTGACAACACGTGAGAGCACAAGCTTCACTCAAAGTGGCCTTGGGAGCAGCAAGAAGTGCTTGGTAGCAGTTTCAGAGCTGAGAGTGGCTGGGCTGGGAGCAGCCCTTCAGACAACCCCCCTTCCAGCCACCAGTACGGGGCCAGAATCCCACTCGCAGCACTGGTATCAGCGGCTCACTGCAGTGATGCTGTCATAACTTGCAATGGGATGTGGCTATTCCATAATAAAACCCGACACTGGCTGTCAGGTGAATAATTCAGGGTAAGAGGAAAGTACAACCAACGGGTGTGGGTTTTACCACCTGCCCCAAATCCTGCAGGATCAGACTGTGCCCGAACAAACTCTTCCTTTGGTAAATCTGACCAGTGTAAAAAGCTGTCACTTTTTTAGAAAGTGTCAGCAGAGCTGCTTTTTACCTTCCCCTATCCCAGGGGTGTCGAACTCGTTTTCACCAGGGGCCACATGAGCCTCACGGTTGCCTTCAAAGGGCCGAATGTAATTTCAGGACTGTATAAATGTAGGAGTAGTTACATTCATACAGTCCCAAATACTGCCCTATACTTTCCCTCTAGCTTACATCTGGGAGCAGGTTCATTGAGGACCATATCGCGTTTTCTAACAGCTGTTACCCATTCCTGCCTCTGTTAAGTCTCTGTCCACACGCTCTACAGATCATCTGAAGTGCTGAACCAGAGAGCATTTAAGTCGTAACCTGCATTGATTTTTTTAAATCTACCCACAGAGAAAGAGGAACCCTCCCCTACAGATCAATTTACAAGACGGTCATGGCAGTAAGGTCACACACACAGAGGAACAACCTTCTGCTGTGCTGTTAGCCTGTAGGACCCAATCTGTCTCCCCCAGTGAAATCGGCTTTGTCATTGGGACCACATGGTACCCTGGTTAGGGTTGAGACTCAAAAACTACATTTCAAAACCAGACACAGAAGAGGAGCACGCTCAAAGGTTTATCATTCACTACTTCTACTTCTTACACAATACTAGTTTTAAAAAAATAAACGTACTTGTGTTAAGGGATAGCCATACTGTAATGACGTTCATTTGTACTCAAGACAAACACAGTACTGATCACCTTCATGCAACAGCTCTCTCGCACCACAGACCACATAGCCAACAAGCACAACTTCAATACCAAATCACTCTTCACTCTTCTTCAATGTTCTCTACAAACTTTGCAAGATCTCAGAGACACAAGTGAACATCTATACAGGTATGGAAACCAGAGCAGAAGATAGTGTATTCCTCTGCCAAAAATCATACATCATAGGAGAATTCTTGTCTTGTCCCCAGATGAATTACTTGCTCCAGTACAGGGTAATTATTTACAGGATTATCATACATTGGTCTAGCAAAGTGATATGAAAATTTTTGTTTGCTTCAGGCCAAACATGACTTCCAAACATCACTGGAAACCACACACTACACTAGACCTCCTTGGCACCCACACGGAGATAAAAGTCACGTTGTACTAAACCACATTAAATGAAATCACAGACCACATTCAACGTGGAGATTGTGCCCTAGCAGTCCAGATGTTGCATGCATGATTAACTACCAGCCTTCTAGGGGAATCTGATGAGCATACTTGTATATCCTCTACTCAGACTGCCCATGAAAACCTATTCTTCTACCTCATGAAACAGAGTTACGCTGCATCTCAAAACAAATCATGGGCGAAGTTTGGCTCCCATTGACATGACCTATGGGTCAACTGATCGACAGCAAGGGAAGGCAGTCCCAGCTCAAAGGGACCAGGAGTCACCCTGCAAATCCTCACTCTGGAGCTCTGTTGGGAGCTATGCAGAGTTGTACACCCAACGTGCACTCCTACAATCAGTCAAACCACATCATGGCCTTCAACTTAGCAAGGATTAATCACAACGAGGACTGAAGACACCTGCCCAAAGGTACTGCTGCCTTAACTACCTAGAGACATATATCTCCACTGATTCTCGTGGCGGAGATGGGGTTAGGGACCTAGATATGAAACTGGGAGCCATGAGAATGCAAGGGGAAAGAGCAGCCACAAAAGATCCTGTCTGAGAGGGATCTGGAGCATGAGGCAAAGTGGAGAAGGAAGAACGAGTAAATCTTAGCAGCTTTCTACACTTGCGACACTCAAAAATGTAAAAATTCAAAAGGTGCTAACCTGACATGCAAGATTTGGAAATGCCTTGTGGTTTTATTCTTTTTGTATAGAACAACCAAAAAAAAATAGCACAACATTTAAAAATGAAATAAATTTATTTTAAAAGCTTCTATTACATAGGGTGCGAGTAAAGGCCTTACAAATCACTCTTACCTGAGAACTAATGAAGACCTTAGAGAAACCTAGTTCCCATTTTCTAAGGGACTCTGAAGACATTGTATCCACGTTTATCTTATTAGCATCAAGCAGCTGACACTACCATGATCACTGCAATGCAAAAGTATCATGAATCTGCACCATTCAGAAGTGTTTCTGCCGTACAGTTGAGGACTTAATAGAGAGAGCATCAGAGGGAGGAGGAGATTTTTCTGCTTCCTAATTAGCTGTCAAGTGACACAGCGCTCCTGATTGTCGGCAACAGCATTTTGGGAAATGGCTCCTCAGCACTTCAGGTCACAACCCATGGAAAGCTAAACGCACAGTTACTGGCACTGGATGAAGCTGCTTTGGTTCTCACCAGAACTAATTACTCTGTTCTTGTTTGCCGACTACCTCCATTTCCTCCACATCTCACTCCTGGTCCACATCCACCCGCCCCCGAATGCAAATACCGTTTATTTTTGAACTCCTGAACAAATGGATTGTGCAATGCAGACTAACTGTTTGTCCAACAGTTCTTCGCCATCACTTCGCAGTCACTTGACGTTCCACTGGATTCACTAGAATTTTAAAGCTTGCCAACAACACAGTGAAAATTTTTAATCAGCGCATACTTCAAATGTTAGTCAGGACATCCAAGAAAGTACCAGATGCACAGATCATAAGACATCAATGTTTGCATCCCTGGGGACAGAAAAGCAAAAATACTTTTAATTGTGTTGCTACCTTCCCCTCTCCCAGACACGAGGTGAATACCTGTAACATTTTTGGTTGCTTTACTAAATTTCTAAACTATTATTTGAGTCTGATGCTTCAACTTGCTTAGAAAGCATTAAGCCCGTTCTGCTTGCATTTGTGCCAAGTTCTTAGACTTAAGTTACCAAGCTAGATAGCAGCACCCGCAGGTCACTGAAAAACAAGCCTCTATCTAGGTGCTTTCCACATCCACAGTAAAGGACTATCTCAAACTGGTTACTCACACAGGGAACCAAAGCTCACAAGACTGCAACTCAGATGCTCACCACTAGTTGAGCAGCATCATGAACGCTTTTAGCTCATCAGCCACTCGCATTTCACGATCAGTTATATTTCTGGATGACTTTGGATTATAGCTCAGCAAATGTTAGATAAAAAATAATTAACCATAAGCACATTCGTTACAGGCAGGCACCCATAAACTGCAATATGAACATCAACTATGCTTCCCTAAGTGACAAGGAGTCCCTCAAGGCTCAATTATTTGCCATTTTTTGCTCGATTTCAGTTGTTAGCAGTCCTACTCTTTCTAAATGTGCAATAACTAGCACTAACCATTTACAAGAAGCAATTAAGAGTTTTAAACTGATACCAATGACTTCTCTCAAAACTGGAACCAAGCTTCACTTATTTTTCCCAACTTCATAGATAATTATCTCAGTGTGTTCTATTTCCCACATAACTTACTCCAGTAAATCACCGTTACTCACAACATACACACAGCTAGAAGTTTACTGAAAATGTCTAGCCTGTAACAAGGATCTCAGCTGAAGCTGAGAGAAATATTGATACATCAGATAATTTTTTATCCACAGCCTAGATCCAGAAACAGTGATCAATGATGGATGAGACCATGTTAGTTCAGAGTATCTGCTTATACCTAAGCGCAACGCACAAAACAAGATGAATGAGCTCTCAGAGCCCCATCTTGTCTAGAAGCAACTCCTATCCCTTTAGTCTGTCAAATACACAGGGTGTTTCAAAAAGATGGACCTAATTTGAAATCTCTGTAACTCTGCCACCACCAGCTGCCCATGAGTGAAACTCTTATAGTCCATACAGCAGGTGGAGGGAATATAGAGCATTTATAAAAAGGTTACTAAAACTTGATAAATCATTAAACCGTTTGTAAATTTTTGTGTAATTGTAACTTGTTGGGTTGATTTTTTTGAAACATCCTGTACTTCTAACAAATAGTGGTATTAGGTTGTACAAAAGTAACTGTGGTTTCAGACCGTGAATTTAAAATAATTATAACTAGGCTCAGACACATCTTTATTAATAAAAATAGGAACCATTACAGTCAACACATTTTTGCCAATGAGAAATAAGTTTGTTTACTCCTGCAGTGTAAAAAAACTGTGCTTCGGGATTTGACAAACTCTTGGAAAGCATTTTCTAAATCCTGCTGGTTGTGGAAGCATTTTCCCTGCAAAAAGTTGTCGACATGCTTGAAGAAGTGGCAGTCAGTTGGCGACAGGTCAGGTGGATATGGCGCACGAGGTAAAACTTCACAGCCCAATACATTCAACTTTTGAAACGTTGGTTGTGCAACATGCAGTCAAGGCATCGTTGTGGAGAAGAATTTAAGAACTTCAGAATATATATAATAGCAAATGGCGAACCTCAACAAAGCAAAAACAGCAATGACTTTTGCACCAACCTAATAGAAATCAGTATCATGTAATGATTTATCACGTATGAATTAATTGTCTGCGGCACAGCCAAACAACCACACCTGCGTGGCTTCCCTGCTCCCACCCACATGTATTAACTGCACAAACCCGGCCAGACAGGAAACAACAGCAACAACAAAAACCCCCAAAGAAACCTGCGTTGTCCCAGCAGCCTCAGAAACTGATTAGCCGAACCAGTGCCTGATAACACACTCTGGATGTTGACGAAATATCCAAACCTCTGACAACCTGCAAAAGGGAAAACTTCCAGCAGAGGCATCTGAGCTGAGTTCACACCGCGGTGAGTGGGTGCAAAAGCAGCAGAGCTCTCAGTGCCACAGGCCAGAAGAATTACCCCCAGTAATAAAATACAAAATCAGGTGTTTCGAAGTCTTCATCAATGGCCTTTAAAAATATTTTCTTCATTATCTAGAATGTTCGGGTTTCTTTTTTCTCTTTCTTTTTTACTCTGAACAGCATGGCACTTTGCATTCCACTTTATTAATACATTAATTATGGTGTTCCTCTCATAATTTCCATTAACTAGTGCCATCTATATACCAAACAGACATTTCCATGGACTCATAAAGGAAGTAGTGGGTTAGTACTGCAAAGAAGATTTTGAAGATAGTGCAAATCTTGCCTGTGTTACAGTGAAGGACGTACCTTGCTTACACTCCTTTTATTTAGGATTCATTCCAGAAGGGAAACCTTCCTCTTTCAATGTTCTCATCTGATTTTTATTTTTTTTTTAAAGCCTTTTGTACCACCTGCATCTCTCTTCCCCAAGGTTACACACCTTGTGGCAAAGCATACATCAATATAGAAACAGAACAAGAAAATGCCTTTTACAGTTGTCACCCTGAAACCAAATCAAAAGCTAGAACCAAGAAAAATTAAAATGAAATAATCTATTTTTTTAAATCATATGTTCAACCCACATTTTAAGGCTGGTGGGGTTTTTTGTTTAGATTTTGGGGTTTGTGTTTGGCTCCCCCCCTGCCTTTTGTTTTTCTGTTTTTTGGTTTGTTTTTTAAAAAAGTTCTCCATTTCAAAATTTTTTAAAAAATATAAAACACAATATAAAACAATAGGGAGGTTGGACACAATGCTTGCCTGGTGGTCTGTTTTCTTGTTGGGTTTGGTTTGGTTTGGTTTGTTTGTTTGTTTGGGGGGGGGGGGAAGTTGTTGGGTTTTTTGCCTACTGGTATTTACATATTCTAGCCAGAGAGGGACTAAGAGAAGTAAGAGAGAATGATTTTTCATCTTTCTTCAGAGACACACGGAGATGTGCTTGAACGGGGCTAAGGGAAAAAAGGAATAAAAATGATGTCTCTTTTTACAGCACAAACTTTCAAATGCACACTACATTAAAATGAGGTATCTAAAAGCAGCATATGTAGCAGTCGACAAAAAACACGGATCCAGCCACAAGACTTTTGTTATTGCCGTGATCCCTGATGCTGAGCTCATGCAGACTTGAAAACAATGAAAATTAAGACTCGTAAGCAGCAGCAGTCAAACCGCTCAAGAATGTTGATACCTCTCCCGCAGATGCCACCGGCTCCTGACAGCCGGGTTCAGACAGGCAAGGTAAAACGTTTCAATCTGTGCATCCCTATGGTCTGTCTGCAGCGCAACGCACGACTTCAAACAGCCCTCAGTAAACAGTCTTCTCATCACTCCAGCCTGGGCTGAATTTTAATCAAGGTCCTTTAAATGCCATTGAACAAATCCATATACTATGGATTGCTTCTTGTTTGCCTCTGGCCAACCACTATTTGGAGGGTCATTTATTATTTTTAGAAAAGCGAAACAATTCAAAGCAATGGTACAAATTACAGCACATCTTGAAGCGAGGTGCAGTCATTTCTGGTCATTTCATATCGCATGTGAATGCGGCTTTTAATTATTCCTTTAACGTGACATAGTGGACGCATCCATCTGTTAGTCACACAAGAGGAGGAGCTAGTTTTATCTCACGATTAAGTGCGGCAGTTAAGTTTTCAAGGCCACTCACATGTTAAACTTGGATTCTAAAATTCATGCATTGTGCACTAAAGGACAGAAATATGGGAAGAGCTCTCAACTGTAACAGTAGCAATAAAGAGTCCACAATTCAAAAGGGATGCTACATATGATGAAAACACTAAGCCTGCTTGTAAACCATTTTTTTTGCAAATCCATCCCAGGGAAGGTTTGACTCTGCATATCAATTATCGAAGCAGGAGCATGTCCCCAGTAGATCTACAGGCTCAGCAAAAACTCATTAGAAAGTGTGTGTGTGTGGAGGGGAAATATGGTCATCATTTGACTGCTCTGTTCTGCAAAGACTGCTGACTGCTACAGTTCTTTCCATCTCCCATAGATAAGTCAATTAATCAAACTTTGCCTACTACCTGTCAAAAGCCTGTCTCTGTCCTCTTGTTGAAATACAGCAAGAATGCAGGGGCTCTTCCTCCGCCTGCAGGCTCACTCTTACTTAAGGAGTGGTTCCAGTCATTTGTGGAAAACATTATTTCATGCTGTTAAACAGCTTTACAAAAATCTCCTTCTGTTCTCTGTCTTTCTGGCAAATAGAGCAGCTGACAGGCAGGGAGAGAAGACTGTCACCTGAAGAGAAGAGTGAGGCTTAGCCCAGCATCCAAGCACAGCATTTAAAAGCCACTGTGGTACTTCCGACACCTTCTTCCCCTAAACTGCTGCCCACAGGTTTGGACCAAGCATCAACGTGGGCCACCCTGCAGCTTTTCTAACTCATTGCAGAACCGTGTTCTGAAGCCATGTGAGGCCATGCTGGGCAGACACTCATTTTGTGGCTTCACTGTGTTGCTTCATGGAAGAACGTTCCCTTTGGGTTTTGAATTCCTCACAGACAGAGGTCGAGGTCAAGTCTTCAGGTCGGTTCCCCCAACTTCCACACCTGGAAGCAGTCAAAGCAAGATGCTCTAGCAAGCCTGTGTGTCCTAGGCCTCAATAATCCTCTGGCATAGAGGGTGTAAAGAAGACAACAAATGTGAACCACAATTTCCATTTCCCTTTCTCTAACGGATAGTGCCAACATGACATTGCACTCTGACACCCAAAAAACAAGGGAACTGCATGCAAGCAAGTTACAAATGTCATGAAAATAAGCAATATGAACAATATGCAGTATTCATTCTTTCTGCAACTTTGCCCATTCTGATGGAGTTTAAAGGCATGGGCACCATCCCTTGACTTTGCAATTGTCTGACTGGAAGGGCAGTCTCAGACCTAGCAATCTTTGTCATTCTGCAAGTTCAGACAAGGATAACCAAAGCAGATCTTTCAAGGAATACATGTCTGGGAAAAACGTTTTCCCTGTCTCTCCATGTCAGTACAAGATGGGATGCTGGTTTTCTTCTATCATTACAATTACAGGCACTCACATCCATTATGGGAAACTTCTCTGTATATTCTTGATTGGAGGCTCAAGAAGTATTCTTTGAGAAATGTGTTGAGTCCTCTTCCCAGGAGCAAAGAAGAAGGAGGAAGAGTGTTCACCTCACACCTTGAAAAGCCCAAGAAACTGGATTTGTACATATCTGGAGGTCAGAAATCTGCTGAAAGCAGATTATGCCTCTTCATTCAATTGCTGATGGTGCAAATCAGTCAATGTGCAAGTGGCCCCTTTGTTCTCCTAGAAGAGGGATGTTTCCCAAAGACTTTGAGGAAGAAGAATGGAGTTCCACTGAGGCTCGTTTCCATCTAGACTTGAGGAAGGCATGGAAAATGCTACATACATAAATTTAAAAAGATTTACATCAGGGCACCATAATGCAGGTAAAGGCTGCATTGTTTGTTTTGTTTGCTATTGTTCACCCAGGTCAAAAGGAGCCCAGAAATCTGGGCAAACAGTCACCATGCAATGAGTTGAGAGTCCACTGAAATCATAGAATCCACCGAAGGAAACACTACCACTTGTTGCCATTTGTTCCGTTCACATCGGGATTTTGCTCTGTGATTGACAAGGTTCTTCAGTACTTTAATAGTAGATTTATTCCACGTTGTTGCCTGATGAAATGCTAAAAATGACCAGTTGTTCAATACAACCAATTCACAGAATACACTTGTTTTGGATTGGTTTCTGAATTAGGTTCAAACTAAGCATTTTTAGGTCTATTTTTATTTGTGTTGAAATAGATGCTTCAGTGTTTTTAGCTGTTTGAGTAACAGCTGTTGCTACAGACTACTTTGAGGCGCCATGAGCAAGAACTAGATTCAATGTTATTATCTGAACTCTCTTGCATATAGATTTTTTTCTAACAGTTCCTGTAGTTTCTATAAGGCAGAATCAAAATGTTCTTGATTAAGTTCCTCAACCCAAGCATAGCGAGAGGCCGCACTCACATTGTGAAGACATCATTCTGGCTGTGGTTGAAGCCAAAAAGACACATTTGATTTCAGTTAAAGTTGTAGCCCTTCTTAATTTTCGTTTGCCAGACTTTAGCTAAACCACTTTATTTGGCAATCATAGCCTAAGGTATCAAATAAGAAAGAAAGTTCTGATCAGACAATCCAGCATTCCCCATAAGCATAGCCTCTAGACATTAAAACAAATCCATGCAAGCAAGAAATCCTAATTTTTCCACTCCCTAGCTCTTTGGCAGTGTCCTTCAAATCACAATGATCGATTTCATTAACTGAACTCTCCCATTTTGACAAAAATCAAAATTTTGGAAACGGAAGAAATTGCAACATTTGTCTAAAAACAAATACCTTTTTCTCTCTAGTGAAGTCAAAGTAACTTCAGTGAAATTCATAAGGGAGCACTCCACATCAACTAGTCAAGATAAATACAAAATTCTGAACTGGAAGATAAAGATTATAGCCTCCTTGTAAACCTCTCTCCAACTCTACTGTTTTCCTCATGTATTTGTCTTCCGTCGTGCATTCTGTGTTCCTCCCCTTCCCTCACACGCATGGCATTGGTGAATCCTCTGACATGCATTCAATAATTCAGAATGGCTAAAGACATTTTTTTTCAGGTCAAGTAGCTAATTCTAGTGGTTCTAGAAACATCAGTTTTTGACAGGAAATGAAGTATATTCTTTGGTTCTCCCCACTTCACAGACTGGCTGATAAGCAGCTTGAAACATCTAAGCAAACACACTCATCAAATGAAGCAATTTAACGCGAGTGAGATGGTTTTGGAAAATCAATACTAAAAGGCAAAGTTAGCTTTTCATCCAGAGTCAACTACAGATTCACGCAGGCACTAGTCTCAGATTTTTCCATGAAAGAATTGTTTCCATTGGCTCGTTGGCTTTTGGACTCTTGGAGTTATTCTTCTAAGAGATGTTTCTTCAGTTGCAAAACCTGATGATTTCCATTTGTCATCCTGATTACACAATGTATGCAAAGAGTCCATTTTACAATATAGTATTGACTAAAATATTAATAGAAGTGATGACAGGAACCAATCCAAAATAGCAACGTACACTTCATTATTAGCTGTGTAGCTTCCACCATTAAATAGTCTATTCCCCTTAATTAGATTTTAGCTGTTGCAGAGCTAGGAGTCAAGAAAGGAAAAGAACCTTTCAAAGCATTAATATCTCAAGCTCTGCAACATGTTTGAGGAGCCAGTGCAGCCCAGTGACTCATTATACATGTAAAACTTTGCAAAAGATCACCAATCTGTTCCAAAGTCTCGTTTCTTTAGCCTTTGAGTTGAAAATTAGAACATGGCATATAAGGAATTTTCACCTGAAGTTTAAAATGCCTGTATACATAGAAGTTTAATTTATTATTCTAATGACTTTCACAGCTTGAGATTCTCACTGGGAGACATGCCTGTATGCATTTAATAAGGCTGCAGAGATTGGGACTATTCCTGAAGGACTTTCTGAATCATTTCCAAAGCATCTTTTTATAGCTAGCAAAGTATAAATTATGTAAAAAGGCATTTAGATAGATACCATCACATCTATTTGACTGTTAACCCCTCTTTGTTAGATTAATCTATAAACCTGAAAAGAATGCACTTTTAGCATTCCAAGACCATGCTCGTGTATTTAGATGTGAAGACCTAATCATTCAAATAGCTGGGCTGGGGGTGGTAGGGGGAGGCAGGAAGGCTTCGTGTTCTTCTCCTTTACTCTCGAGACCAAAACAGCACGTTCATGACAAATTTTCTGTCCTATTGCTGTGATGTTGGTAACTCACAAACATAATTAACAATCCCAGCATTAGATTTTTGGAAATCTAGTAAAGAGATCTGATGCACTCACCTAGTAAATGGATGTTTATATCTGCTCTCCTTACTGATGAAATCCTAGTTCTTTAGGGAGGCAAGAATGGAGAAGAAACGTTCCCACGAACCACATCAATCATCCAGTAGCAGAGAATAAAGAGAGCCAGTGGCAGAAAACAGAGTTCCAATTAAGCTACATGATTATTTTTTTTTTTCCTCCCCACAGGATCTCCCCACAGCAACACCTCTCTGCTCCTTTTCAGAACAGGCACTTCATTGCCTCCTCAGAGTTCACGTATCATGGCAATGAATATTAAACACTGGCTTAACAGAGAGGGTACGAGTGTCGAATTCTCTAGATCGGCTACCAGGGGCTAACTCCAAGTTCAAAACTGTCTCTCTTCTCCTTACAAGGAAGTTCTAATCAACGCACCGTGCCTTTCTGCCATTTGAGGCCAAGGCACTCCCGAGAACTGCACATCTCGTTTCAGTGCCCTTGAAGCCAGACAAGATCATTCCGCCTCAAACACGAACTGCAGCTTGCCCGTAATCCAGACTCAGATCTGAACACCCTCTTCTTCAGCCATCTCTAATTACGGGTAACCTTGATTTGCTTTTTAGCTGGGTAAACAGACAAGCCGGCTTAAAGCATTTCTCACACCGTGGCAGAAGACTAGATAATACACACATCAAAAGCGCTCTCTTCCCCTTCACCGCATGTCTCCTGTTTTACGAGGCATGCCCAGAAGTAGAGATCATGTTAAACCATTTGACAAGAACATCTACTATTTTTCCCCCATCGCAACTGACTGCGAGATTCTAGTTACAAAGACATTTTGTCAGTTCACCGCTATGTAAGTGGCCACTTTTCGTACGCGCCAGCTAAGCAGAAACAACCTGAGACTTCTGAATACTTATCAGATTGTGTGAAAGTCACAGGCATCACCCTGCTGTCTGACTCTCAATAGCAGGGGACTTCTGGGTGTCATCTGGGAATGAAAGGATGCTGTCATTACTCCAAGAGGAGAGAGAGAGCCAAATGGGACTCCTTGTGAAAGCAGCCCGATGATAGAACATTTTGATTAGAATAGATGACACCAAGAAATTGTCTGCTGGCAACCACACATTTTCCCATTACAACGAGGTACAATAAAAGGAAATGTCTTTTCCAACTCTCATTCTACTGGGAGGTTTCTGAAACTTCAAATTTCATGAGACAACGGCCTCTAGAGCTGAGGGAACAGGGGAGAGAAAGTATTTGCAGCAAATATTTTTCCACTGGAGAAAAAGAAATGCTTCCTTACTTGTATATACAGGCGCTTCCCTTCCTACAACTGATCTTGTTCTTCTACAAGGTAAAATCTTGCATTTCAAAGAAAACAGGCTATCAAAAACACTCTTCAGTAAAAGTGTGCTGCCTGATCTTTACCCGAGAGAGCAGAGTTCATCGATATTACCACTGCTCGCACATGGCCAGCACAACAGATCCTGGCAAGGAGCAGATAGATATCTGTAGAGCACTTGTGAGTCAATGGTACCCAGGCCTCTCTGCTTCCATCACTTCTCTCCCTCCCTCCCCAAGTTTTATAGATAGCCTTTCTATTCACATTAAAAAAAAAAAAAAAAGAGGCATTGCTAATACATGTCTGTATTTATTTGGGGGGAAGTTTTAGCATGAAAACATAACTCATGCCCTTTCTCCACCAGTTTCTTGCCCTCTCAGTCACCAACCAAATGCTGGGCCCTGGAATAAAGCTATTTTCCAGACTCCTAAAACAAATGAATGGAATCACATTCTGTGATTCCAAGGAGGTCATGCTGCTGCGTGTGCCACTGTAAGCACCCAAACCACACGGTCAGAGAGCCAGTCCCTCTCAAATGAATTTATACTTAGTTCTACAAAACAGAACCAACCCAGAAACCAGGGCCCACATCCAGCTTGGAAAACACTTGGGAACTGCACTGCGATCATCCTCTCTGCAGGTAACTACCCCACAAAAAAAGGTGTTAGCAGCTATACCAAAGACAGTCTCTCTCTAAACTGAAAATTCTGAAAACTCACCCTGCACCCTAGAAATGTTTACACAAAGAGTTTTGTTGAAATCAGTACGTACGTGGGTAGGAACAGTTTAAGTCAGGAAGAAGAGATATTCTGTGACAAAACGGTCTGTAAGTTCCTGTCCAGCTTTGCCTACAACTCTCTCCAAGTTGCCAGGCACAGTGAAAACTGGTTTAAACACCCCCTGAAAGCCCCAGGAAGCCTGAAAACCAAACTGACCTTGGATTAAGTTGAGTCACAGTTTGTAGAAAGCTAATCGTGTACCTGCAAGTCCAAATAAAAATAAGCACATAATACTTTCAGCTATGTCAGGGAAGGGGGAGGAAATCAATACTAAATATACTGGAAAATGTATTCAGTATTTTGAAATACAAACAGAACCTATCCATAGTTCAAACTCAGACAATAGTTTCAGTGAAAGGTTTCAGCTGCTATATTAACTGAAATATTTAATGTATAAAATGGTAAAGTTTTTCTCCATATTTTTCACTAAACTTTTCAACAGTTCACTTGAAGTTGACATAGTTTAAGTCCTAAAAACTAAAACCCAGAAGTGAGCAACACAGAGGATATTCCAAGCAGAAAAGCTGCTTTTTTTAAATCTAAGCACCTTTAAATTAAAGGACAAAGAATCATTAACCAAGATGGAAAGCTTCAGATTTATCTGGTTCAATGCAAATCAGTCTTTCAGGCAATGTTTCTATTCATTGACAGATTTGAAAGCCCCGTGAACATCCAGCTCCGCAGGTAACACACCCTGCTCCTTGGCCCAGTCCTCCAGCTGTCCTTCGGGTCACTTTCTACATGGCTTGGGGTGGGTGTCCCCAAGTGATGGTAGCACTCAAGTACAAGCGAGCTTCTGAAAAGCCGGAGGGTAATTTCACCAGTCCTACATCACTGCAGCCTCATTGGCTTCAACTGCTCAAATTTCTGACAGGTAACTTGCAATGGGTTAGTGCCTGGGAGAAGGTGGTTCCAGTGTTCCTCAATCAGGAGGCGCCTAAATCAAGTATCTCATCTAATGGGAAAAGCGCCGTGCTCTCAGGTCAGCCCTCCAGTGCTCCTGGGAAGTCACCCAGGTGGGAATTGCAGTTTCCCTCACCTTAAGCCATGCTTAAATGATCTGAAATCCAGGTCCTGCAAGCAAGTTAAAGCCATGGCCTTTTTCACATTTTAGGCCAAGACTTCGATGTCCACATTATCTGCTTTCTGCCACGTGCCAGGGGTGCGGTAGCAAAAAAGCCTCGCAGCTGACCTGTGTAAGATGCCCCAAAGATGACTGGAACTGAGAACAGTTTTAACGCTAAAGCAAGTACCACATTTCTCCCAGGCACTTACCCTATAAAAAGCTGCAATGCTCTCACATCGCTCATGCAGTGACCAAAACCCACTTATCCAGCTTCCAACCACATGGTCAAGGCCAAAAGCATTTACTGGAACTCTTCAGGTGGGTGAGCCTGACAACAAACACGCTACAGCTTTGCACAAGCACAGCCACGGTATGGCCTACAGAACACGGACTCTACCTCTCTGTTTTATAAAGCATAACATGCCTCCTTGGGACACAAGTATACACACCAATAGCAAGAAACATTCAAAATTAAGAAGCTGTATTCGTCCTACAGTTGTCTCTGATCACAGCAGGGCACTCAGGCACAGAGGCCTTTCCGAGCTGAGTTCACCTCTGGCAAGCACACGCATTCTGTAAGTTAATGCAATTATTAGAAAATAGCCATTTATGTCTTTGAAGATACACAAACAACGAAATTCTGTGACCAAATCACACTTCACAAAGGTTCATCTAAAAAATTAACTACTTGTAATTTAATGTAGAGCCTGTGGCTTATTACTCTTTGGTTTTGTTTGTTTGCTTGTCGGTGTTTTTTTAAATTGGCTCCCCCAAAAGTGTGTTAAATTCCAGCCAGATACACCCGTTTTAGTACCATTCTCACACTCTCTTTCCAACACACTTTATGTCCATACACCACAAATAAAATCTATTGTAGAGCAAATGCAGAATGAAAACCTTTAGTGGCACAATGCACACATCAGACATTTGAGTAAAACAAAGGTTGCAGACCTCTTGATATAAAATGTACAAACAGCAAGCTGAAAAAAGAGGGGGAGGAAATGGAAAGGAAATTCTCTCTTTTACATTAAAAAGTTAGTTTTGTTATGAAAAACACCAAATGAAATTGTAAAAATTCTTGCAACTGAAGCTATATCATATTAATCTGTCTCCACAACAAAGCACGTTGCCATGCTGTATAAATTAACTTTCATTTTCTGAAGACAGTAAGTGCCGAGTGTTTTGTCTAGCTATATGGACCATGAACAATGTAGCAATTTCAGAGCATTCCCTTCACGCATAAAAAAACCTGCATACTATTAATATATCCTGACTAGATTAAAAGTCTTGCAAATGATTTTGCCTGAAATGCCCTAGTATGAGATCTCCTTTAGGGAAATATCTTCAGCACCAATTAGTTTAATTGACAAGGAAGCCAAGAGAATAGCAGCGAAGAGACAGAGACAGAGTAGACCAGGAAAGGCTTCGTTTCCACATTTGCTCTCACATCCTGGAGCCTATTTGCTATTAGTATTTGTAGCCTTCCCCACCCTAACTATTTATATTGCTACTACTTCATGGATATGTTGAAACTTTAAATCATGGGAGACCAGCGGAGTAAAACTTAATAGGTTATCAGCACTGCAGCCATGCCTTGTACGCTATTTTTTTTTTTGCCTTTAAAGGCCCCATTTTCATCATTTGCTGTCCCCAAATAGCTGGTATGCTTTTCAACAATTTTAGCACACCACAATTGTTTTTCCCCATCCTCCAGGGAGGAAACAGAGAGAGCAAATTTAACCTACACAGTGCGATAAAAACTGTGAAGTCTTCTGCTTTTCCTCCCTCGCTCCCCCACCGTGCCCTCCAGAAGTAACAGGAGCCTACCACCCCATCAAATCATTGACGTTTTAGGGCCCCTGTGCAAGACGGGAAGAGAAAAAAAAAAAGTTGTTTCAACCTTGGGAATCATGTGGAATCCACATAATTTACTATTTCCTGTGATTCATCGAACTTCCTTCTTCCCAAGAGTAATTGGTCGCCACTTATTTATACACCACAGTGAGGCTTAACTCCAAAGGTCAGTCCAAGATTAAAAAAAGCAGATCATTTGTTCGAGAAGTCTGGGTGGCTAAGTGGTTGAGTTCTTTCTTTGTGGCTGTTGGCATTTTACCTTTATTTTTCTGTTGAATGTGTAAAGAAAAACTCAGATGTTTTAAGCAGGCATTTAGCACGTCAAAAATACAGGGGTCACCATCGCTGAAGCGGTATCGCACAATAGCTCTAGGATGCAGAATCTTTAGCAAAGAAAACTGCTGGTATACATAGTACACAAGGCCTCAATTTCAGGCAGAAGGACCAGGAAAACTGGGGGCACGCAATATAGCATCGCACACTCCTTTTGGCAACTTCTTTGCACATTTTAAAAGAAAAGGATGTTACACATATGGACCATTCGTGCCTTGACACCCATACAGAAGGGCTGGTGTCAAGAATACTTTTGCAGGAAGAGTGTGTGTGCGGTTTTGTGTTTACAAAGCAAAACATTTGGCTCCCCGACAGTAAAAACGTTTCATCTTTACCACAATAAGAAGGAGAAAAGCAATTACGAAGCTAGAAGCCCAGAGGTGAGCCATAATGACAAGCTAGTCCTCAAGCTCCAAATTTCAAACGAAACTGTCATTCTAACATCAAACATTTACTCTAAACATACATGCACTTTTAATATACAAGCATTAAGAGACACTATGGAAATGAACGCTTTCTCTAGCCAAACTTCTGCCCAGTTTTAATTTTCTCTCTGCACCTTACAGTCCTATAAACCCCCGCCTACACAAAGATATGAAGCAATATAAAAATAAATGCTCGACTAGGTTAATGCCACATAAACTGCAAAACCCAGCTTGTGTGAAAAATTAATATTACCCATGTTAAATTTTTCAGCAATTAAATGCTGAGATATAAAACCTCAACTCAAAAGTAAAGCTTACATATGTAAGTTTAAATGCATACATACAGCAGCATCCATAAGAACACAGCATGTGCCACATTTGACATTAACAGGGGAACAGACTAATTCAGCCTATTTAAGACCTAGAAAATGCAGCCCAGCTCATATCCTAGGACATAATTAAAGCATATCAAATATATTTAATTATTATAATGGGAAAACAAAATAAACTAATACGAGTTAAGCCAATTGTTAGAAAACAACCGCGCATTTTCTAACCCTCTTACAGATTCCAACGATCTCCTTTATGGGGAGCAAAAGAATTCCAAACATCCTTGCAGGGCACTTTGCCCCAGGCATTAACTGAAATTCCCACCATGATCCAGACAGGGAGAAAAAGAAAAGGAAACAGATTTTTTTTTTTCCTAATATATAGATGTGCACATATAAAATATATATATATTCAAACAACATGTAGTCATTGGTAGAATTCTGATGCAACAAAACTGGTATCCTTTTTTTACCTTCCTCATTTTTTTGTTAGGAAATATTTGATGTCTGATTAAAAAAAAAAAAGGAATCTGAGACAAAACATTCCCTTCTTCATCTTTTTTTTTCCTTTAGTATTTCTATGTACCTGCCTAATATAGGTCATATGTATGGTCAAGATCATAGCCATTTTTTCAAATTAGTTCAAAGTACTTCTTTTACTCCAAATTAATCATTTTAATTATGCTGTCAACAGCTGCATCAGGGCTTCAAATCAAATATGTTTCCTTAATGAGATCCTGTTACCATAATTTTTTTTTTTTATCCAATACCCTTTTAAATAGCTAAACTACACGTTAACATATTCCATTATAGGCAGGTCTTCCTATAGACAGTCACTGTAAATAATTTAAAGAACACACATAAGCATATGGGGGGGGAGGAAGAAAAAAAAAAGAAAAAAAAGAACACTCCTGGAAGTTCTGTTTTAAGAAGGCAGGAATTTTTGTTTTTCATTTGAATTATCATAAAAGTAATAGGGGGAAAATTGCTTCAAATGGAAGTGTAGCAGAGAAGAAAGACAACAACGACAAAAAAAACCTCACTGTGAGAATTTACTCTTTTCCTTTTTCCTCTCCGTGATGATCTGTGCTCCCTTCCTGTTTCTGCATTTGCTTCAGTGAAACGTTTCTAAATCGGTAGAATTTTGATGCAACAAAAATATGTACTGGTAAGGTCAGGATTGTGCTCAGCTTTTTCCTCCCATCCCTGGTGTTCCTTTAAACCTTACAAAAGAGCCTGTAGACAAGACTGTCAGGTAAAATTCACAGAACAAAAGAATGCAAATTGCCACCTATTACCTCTGGGCACATTTCAAATAACCAAAAGAAGTCTAGATAAATGATAAGATTCCAGTCAATAGCTCATTTCTGCTATAACCAACCACACAGTCCTGAAAGGAAATGCACTGCAGTTAAGCCAATAGTGATTACTGGACAAGAAAAATATAGTTACCTTTTAACCATGGCATAATAACAATTGCAGATCAAAACCACGTTATTAAGCTTCCAGGCTGGCCAATCTCCATGTCTTCTCAGAAATATTTCTCAAAAGCTAACATTTCAAACAATACAGCACCTGAAAGTATTCATACCTTGCATTTTCTTTCCCACTTCAGCTTCCATAAATCCCATCCGACTCTAAATAACTATACTTTTAAGAAAAGTATTAGCTTTTGTAAAGTCACACGCTTAAATCTGCCACCAAAGCAAGGTGCTTACAAGCACTTTGTGCTGGCCTAACCCGTACTCTTTTGAAAATACCACCCTCGGGCAACTAAATCCTTGGCCTAATTTTCAAAATTGCTGAAGATTCAGCAGTTTCTAATCATTGCACAGGAACTACTGGGGTGTTCGTAGTTGGAAAAACAGGCCACTTATTTGAGTCCCTTGGGACCAGAGCTTGAGATGGCTAATTTTACACAGCCATTTTAAAAACAAACAGCTTTAAGTCAGACTTTTTGCCTAAAGTTTGGCCAAAGAGCTTGCGCCTTACAATGAGAGGCTAAAAAGGACGAGAGATTTGAATTCGGAGAGGGGATGGCTGGTGTGGTGGTGGGCAGTAATATAATAACAGTGAGGTTCACAAAAATTGTGCAGGTAGTGGAAGAGGTGAATGCAGAACTATCATGCTACAAACCAGCAGACAGTAGTTGAAACTGGCAAATCATCGGTTTAAAACATATAAGAGAGAGAACTTCAGAGTACAGTGCCAAGCTCCTGGAATCTGCTGTCTCCAGAGGCCAGGGAGGTTGGTGGCATGAGAAGGTTGTAAAAGGGATAAGAACCTACAGGACAACAAATCTGTAAACAGACACTAAAAAGGAATGGGCAGAGATGTACCCTCTCTGATGCCAAATCCAACAGCTGTGAATGTCGGGGCAATACAAGAGGAACAGGCCAGGCTTATGGTCGTGCCACCATCAGAGGTGGCGTACTGAGCTCGTGGGGCTCCTGGCCTAACCCAGGAGGGCATTTCAGCTTCCTTAGGCATAGGTGGCCAGGAGCAACACACTAAACTCCTAGAAATGCGTCAGACCTCTGAAGCCCTTCCCTGCAACAGGCATCATCTACTAGAACTGTGGAGGTGAATATACTTTATGCTGTTTCTGGTACAGGGTTAGCACATCTGTCCTTCAGCCTCAGAATGAAACAGGAGAGAGTAAAGCAGAGACCCAAGAGGAGCAGGAGCCGAACACCTTTTAGCATGAGCTGGTCGTGTGTGATATTCAAACCAGAGCAAGGTCGGCAAGAAGCAGAGCAGTGTATTACATGCAGAATCACAGAATGGTTGGGGTTGGAAGGGACCTCTGGAGATCATCTAGTCCAACCCACCTGCTAAAGCAGGTTCACCCAGAACAGAAGGCACACGAATGTGTCCAGGCAGGTTTTGAATGTCTCCAGAGAAGACTCTACAACCTCTCTGGGCAGCCTGTTCCAGCGCCCTGGCACCCTCAAAGTAAAGGAGTTTCTCCTCACATTTAGATGGAACCTCCTATGTTTCAGCCTGTGCCCATTGCCCCCCAATCCTATCACTGAGTACCACTGAAAAGAGTCTGGTCCCATCGTCTTGACAACCCCTCTTGAGATATTTGAAGCAAGAGGACTGCAGCTGATGCTGAGAAAATGAAACAGAAAGATCAGCTGACAGAGAGCAAAAGGAAAAGGCCCAACACTCCCACCCACATTTGATGTCACTGTTCCTGCTCCATTGCAATGCCGATGTTACTCAAGTGATGTGCTTCACCAGTACTACCCAGAACAAACCATTACTCAGTGAGATGCTCTGAGACTCACTGAGAGTTGCTCCGTTTCCACACATGAGGCCCAGGCTGCAGTAACAGATCTTACCAATATGCCAACCTCCAGCATTTACACAAAGACCAGTTTTTGGGTCATAAAATAAAAAACTGCAATGATTGACAAGTATAGGAAAGGCTGTTAAAGGAGTTGGATTAGACTTGGGTGTTGTCATTTTATTTATTGAAATACTGCCTTAGGAGTGTTTTTATCAGGGGACTGAGGGGCAGGTCCACAGGTGTCAGGAAGCAAGGAAAGAAAGTAGAACCACCATTAATTTTCTTTCATTATTAGCTCTTTGGAAATGCTATATATTTATATCCTATAGGAAGACACAAAGTAAGGTTTACAGCCCTATTGGTTAGACTCGATACTGGATCATTAAAAAATTGTCATATAAAAATGCTGTTTCCCAGATGCCTTATCTGTTCTCCCAGTCTCCATGTGCAAGACTCTCCTGGCAGAGCATTCCTCAAGGTAATTCCTGTTGACGGGCTATCAGCAACTGAGACAGCACGCTGGCATTCCTGACCAAGCTGGTGGGATCTGCCCTGGCCTGTCCAGGGGCAGGAGGGTTTGGATGTTCCCGCTGCTTTGGGAAAGGCCTTTATACCTAAACAAGGCATTTGCAGCCACACAAGAAGCTCCACCTCATTTGAACTTAAAAAACAGCTTCCAGTTGCCACCACACAGTATTTTGCTCCATATTACAGCTGCTTAAAAATTTAAAATAACACAGACAAGAAAGGGCAGCCTGCAATAGGAAAAGCAGTTCTCTTGATAAAATATCAAGTATCTGGGGTTTGTAAAGCAAGAGGTGGTTCGTTTGTGTCACAAAATTTCTGATGTCTTATTCAACAGTAATATCTGATACCTGAACATGCTGGTATGCAAAATCAGCTAGCACCTGAGTGGTACTGGGCAACTAAAAGGGAGAAAACAATTATACACAGGGCCAAATTCTAGGGATTTCTACAACTTTTACACAGATCTGCAATGTCGATTTTCATTCATAGAGCAAGCAGTGAAAACAATAATCAAGGCTGGATTTAAGTCCTTTGAATATCCCACAGGAAGGCATTTTATAATTCACTGAATCTATTTAGCACTTTGAGAACATGAGTATCATCAGCCAGCTAATAATGAAGTCAAAGCATTACCCATGCAAAGTAACATGCAGAGAAATTCAGTCTCCTAAAAGTCTGGGCTGTGATAATCCTATGGTTATATGTTTTCTACATAAACATTACTGATGTAATCCAACAGATTTATAAGGTTTATTCTTAAAAGCTTGTTATCAAATAACATTATTTTATGAATGATGCTACGTTGTGCTTTATGGGAAGGTTCTAAGGTAAAATTTTAATTTAAATGCATACAGTGAAATGGTCTAAGCATTATTTCCACAACTTCATCTGTAAGGAATTTCACCCCTACTCCAGTTTCATAATATCTTTTATAAGTTCTTGTAGACTGAAATTGTGCCTAGCAATTATTTAAGAAATATGACTCAATCTGTATATAGTTTACAAACATTGCTAAAATGTTTGCCAGCAAAATATGAAAGTATTTGACTTTTCCCATAACATAGTTAGATTTCTGATTAGTGGGTTTTTTCAGTGATGGAAAATAACTTTTCCCTTAAGATTAGAGACACAAGTTCAAAGAACAGGTCCCATCCTGGCTTAAATCAGGCAGTTCTGGATAAATTTATTTCGCTCAGCCAACAATCTGCGTAAACAAACAAACAAACACACACACACAAAAAAACAAAACGCCAACAACTCTTGCTTTTTATGTCGTCAAACCACTTTTCCCACCATGGATTTCCATTGTGTCTTTCTTTTATGGAACATAAAATCCATGAACAGCCTACATATCCCTTCCATTTCCATTTTGCCTGCCTTTACTACAAAGTTTCACTGGCTTCTATTTTCCTCCTTCTTTCCCCCTGTAGTAATTGCCGGGATTGGTTTCTTCTATGAAATGTCCTTCACATACAAATGCTGGAATTAGGCTGGGCAGTGAAATAAAGAAGGTATAGATCTCTCCCCTCTAAATAACAGGAGAAGAAAGCCACCTGAAACAATGAATCAGAAGACTTTTGAGCCATTTTTAATTTTAACATCTCATGTTCAAGTAATGCTGATCACAGCCTTTTCTTTCCCTAATTACCGTTTTGGATGAGCTGTATGATTTTTAGAGCTGGTGGAAGAACGTCAAAAAAACACAATGAGCAAGCAGCATTGCTGAGAGCATAACACAGGCCAGCACAGCAAAACCAATAAATACAAGATTGAAAATGGGAATTAAATATATGCATCATTAAACAGTTTATTCAATGCAAGATAGTTTCCATAAATCAGAATTTTAACGAAAAAAAGTTTGTACTTGATGACCATATAAGTCACGTTCATGTAATTCAATTCCCCATGCATTACCTCTGTGTATTTAGGAAGCATTAAATATTTGCCTACTAAGAAAAAACTAGAATAGTTGACTATTTTACAAAGCTGTAGTAATTCTAAAAAATATATTTCTAGTTAAACTTTGGGTCTCAGCAAGACAATGTAAGATGAAGATCTATATGCTTATATAAAGGTGTTTCCCTTCCCACTTGAGAAGCACCAGACACAGAAAGAAGGCAAATTGAAAAACTTTGTATTTCCAAGCAAGGAAATAAAAATAGAGCGAATTTAATTCAAAACGCATTTCCACCTCAGAAATATATTTCTCCAGGTCTCTCTGCATTCCACAATCTTTATGTAAATAAGAATTAAAAAAAAAAAAATAAAAATACATGTACAAAACCCAAGCGGCTGTGTACTAGGCACCTGGAAGTAGCTTCTAACTAAGAATAAGACCTGAGAAATCAGATCCAAAAAAATACTTCATGCGAAAAAATTTTCAGAAACTGGTTTCTGCCCAGCTGCGGTTGCCTTGTCCTAAACCTGTACGTGTGCATATGCTCGCTATAAACCTCTGCATTTTGTGCTTCCCATCACACACACACGTGCATACACAAGCGTATACGTAAGAGCTTAATTGAATGAGTTACAGTTATTAGCTTTTAACAAAGCAACTAGTGATGTATTTCCACAGTGCAAAATTCTACTGAGACAGATTACTTCTCAATTATCAGGCACACTTGACTTGGTCCTTAAACTCTATTGTTCTTTCCCCCTCCCATTTCCATTATCACTGGTCGCTTTCTTGGTCCAGTAATTATTTTTGTCCTCAGAGAATTTAGCATTATGGAATTGCTGGATTGTTGCCATATAAGTCACAATTTTTTTTAAGAAGTAGATATCTAGGTTATTCAGTGTCAAATTATTTACAGTATACTCTAGAAAGAGTAAGTCCACAGAGCACCTGGAACCCAGGTTAGCCAAACAGAGCATCTTCTAGATCTCTAAATTAAGGGGAGCTATGGGAGGTCAGCACTGCTGGGAAGAGTCACTTCCAAGAATCAGGGTGTAAATTAGCGTAAGCTTCATTATCACCATTAGACAGTCAGTTACCAACAGTGAGGGTAAGTGTGAAACCTGTGGTCATATTTATCTTAGTTTTCAGCAATCCAAAACAAACTATGCCTTATACATTTAACAGAGAAATTCATACGCACTCACAGACCTTTATTGTTATCTCTGTCTCTATTGTTATCTAGACAATGTTTTGATAAGTGCATAGTTCGGCTGGCAAACTGTGGTATACGAAAACCAAGTATTATTATGTGGGGTACCTTTCTTCAAAAAATAAAAGTAAATCACTTTTTTGCAGTTCAGCAGGCCTGATTAAAACAAGTACACAGCATTCGGTTCCTCTTTATAGCCATGCATCAGGAACTGAAGACTTCGTTACCTGTAAGTTCTGCAAAATACGTTATTTCTGAGGAACATTCAGTAATCGTGAACCTACATATACTTTTGTCCCAGTCTTATACTTTGACCCCAACAAAAGGTTTTTTTTCTCCTGCCCACTATGACTAAAAATGATTTGCAGGACTTGCACCTCATCCTGTCAGCTCCTCCTTGCAGAGCTGACCTCTATGCATCTCGAAGTTTGGAAGCACCAGGGGAAAAAAATGCAGAGCAGCTTAAGGAGAAGTCATACATCACTTACAAAGACCAGAGGAGAGACCAGAAGTCACATTCACATCAGTGACGGCGCAGTTGGGATAAAAATCTGGTCCAGGAGTTCTCTCTCTCCTTCCTGGTTTTTTTCCCCTTCAGTGATTCCCTCAGGACTGTTAAAGCTGCACATTCCTTAAAGTGAAGTGTGTGCAAGGGTAAGATGATCGCTTCAAATCCTTAGAGCTGAGCATAAGCCACAGTTTAAAAATGCAGATTTCTTTTTTTGGGCTTTCCCAACATTTCATTATGTTTCCCAGAGGAATATTTGTAGAGACCCTTTTCTCATCAGAACAGATCAAGAGACAGACAAACCATAAGGAAGCAGTAAGTGACCGCAGTAACACTCAGAGAAGGGAAGACAGGATCCCATGCCCCAGCTACGACCCCCAAGGTAGAACATCTACCACTGCCCATTTTCCTGCTGGTGCTGTGACTAGAGACGGGAGTCAAGATCCCAGCCCAGCTGTGCTATGCAGAAAGGGACCTTTAAATTCTGCCCAGGTCTGTAGCACAATAAAGTGAGACCACAACTCGGGTGCATTGGGGAATGAATTGCACCTGCTGAGAGCACGTTTCTCAAACTATATAATCCTGGACTACTTTCTCGTCTTTTCCACCTTACACAAGCCTGAAATTTTGAGTGACTCTGTTTTCATCCTTGGACACAATGCAGGAGTCCTGAAGGACCTGGGGAGCACTCAGGACTCACACCATGAAAACATATAAGAAACTGGTATTCCCTGATAGCACCTGATTCATGGTTAGACCAAATGGTTTGAGTTGTGCTATGTAAGAGGTATTATTACTAACATTCGTCTTTTCTGTGCCAGACAAAACACTCTGAATTGCAGCTTTCCTTGTTTACATGAAAACAAGGAAATTAGCTTTCTATCAATGTTATCTAGGGAATGCACAAAGGATGCCTGACAAGAGAGGCTTTCCAAGTTTGCCACCATAAAGATACTTACGGGGCAGTAACCTATGAAAATGCCTTTGAAGTAGGAAGTGTTGCTCAAGGGCATCCTGAACATTAAATATATTATTGTACATATCCAATTATTATTCTATGTACTTCGATTCGTCTGCATGTTAGTACACAAGCACACATATGTTTGCATCTTTTTATCGTAGTTATATTAACAGATACTGATTATATCACATAAATATTTATATCTATATATAGCAAATCACATTACATATATAGTTATTACATTGTACATAGCAGCACATTTTCAATTCAATACGCACATACACAGAATGTTATGAAAATTATTTCCTTAACATTTTAGACACTGGTGTTCATTACAACTCATGTACTTGTGCAGCTCTGCCCTGATTGTCTAGCTTTCTTCTGTAAGAACTGTATGGCAGACACATCATATGAAGAAACAGAGAAGATCTGGACTCACTTTTTGTTTGTTTGTTTGTTTTTTGGTGGGTCTTGGTTCGTGGTGTTTTGGGGTTTTATGTGTGTTTTGTTTGGTTGTTTTTTTGGTGGTTTTTGTTTATTTGGGTTTTAATATGTAACAAGTACATTAAGGAACAGGAAACACTATTTTAATTGTGCTGGCCAACAGGAATACTTTGCAGTTAATTGCACTGATGTTTTCTCAGGCAGCTCAAACACTGCGATATCAGAATCCTCACAAAGTGGGAAAATATTATATTTTAAAATGAGAAGGCAGGAATAAAGATGAAGAGACTTCCTCAAGGCCACAGACAGACAGAAAAAGAGAAAGCAGGAGAGTCAGTCTTTCACTCATTTGATCTTGCCACTGCAGGCCGTAACAGGTCTGTTTTGGGGACAGTTAAAGAAATAGCTTCAGTTAAAATTCAGAGGTTTTTTATTTGGCTTGCTGAGTTAGGTAGAATTGGTAGGTAATGGAAGAGACTCATTAACTCCTATGCTTTTCACCACTGCTTTCAAAGCAATCATGGAATTAGCTGAAAATTGTTCTCTGGCCCATCCGTGTTTTCTGTTGAATGATTCTCGTGATGGAAGAGCCAAGATCTGTGACCTTAACTTGGCTCCAATAACGCAGAGAGCAGCCTCTCCTCTGTGGTGAACTGAGCCTTGAACAATTTCATTAAAAGGAATCATTGGAACAGATGAAATCGATGCTCTCATAACACAATACTCTAAATTGTTAATGCAGGCCTTAATTTAAAGCAGGCAAGAATGTAAATTTTCTCCATCTTCCCTCACAAAACAACATGTCAGGCTTTCACTGAGGCACAAACACACCTGCAGTATTGACAGCATAAGTTCAACATTTTTATCCATTTCAACAACATCAAAAATAACCAGGGTGCCCATTCCATTTCACAACATGCAACTGCTCAGACCTCAGTGCAGAGCAGAAAGCAGGTGGTCTGCCCTGTGAGATAGATAGACATAAAGAAATTGGCATGCTTGTCACCAAACAATACTTCTGCTGTGACGCAATTCCAGTCCACACACAAAGTTTCCAAGCACAGGCCCCGGTAAAGCATTCAATTCAATACTGCAAACTTTATCGTATTCTTTCACATGAAGAAGAGTTATACAGTCCAGTAGTCTGACTGCTTTGCATAGGAAGGACAATTTCTCCAAATCAAATGCCAGCAACTTATTAAGTTACCAATACATCGCTAAGCTATAGTGACTTAATGCCACCAGACTAAAATATTTTCAGACTATTTTTAAAGGGCAGCGCTGGGAAGCTTGCAAATCATACATTCACATTTTAATGAAAGGTGCAATTACCGAGCATTTACCTTGTATTTAATTAGAATGAAACATCAATAAGGCTCATTTAGCATCTCTAATATGTCAGCAACTTCTTTAAAAGGTGGTAGCAAATATTAGTTTTTGATTTATACAGTTGTGCTGCAGAACAGTATTGCATTTGCTGGGTTGCTACTAAATGACTGAATGACAAACGGCACAGTTTTGTCAGTTCTAAGGCAAAGATAACTCTGCTGTGGTTCTCACATAGGAGACAAATCAAAGACTAATTTAAAATCAGTATAATTTCCTTTAAAATAACAACAATGGAGAGGATTATCATATGCAATTACAACAGAGGAACGCATCTGTTTTTCTGACCTAGCTGTCACTGTTTTGACTGCTTCCTAATGCATTCAAAATTACAGATAGCTGGTGTATGTCTTCTGAAATTTAAAAAAAAAAAAGATAAGAGGAAGGCAATACGAGAATACCTTTGCTGAAGACACCATATGTAACACAAGTGATTCTTCTCTACCATTCTAGTTTCAGTATAAGCAGTTTCTTATGCTGCATCCTTCAAACTCCCTTCCGGTTGGTGGCACAGTTACAAACCTGACACAAGGTCTAATAATAAATTTCCTTCTGGCTCCACAGTCTTCTGCTGTCCCAAGCACTCTTGTAGTGACAAGACGCTAGATCTAGATCTAAGTTTCTACCAAGATCTGCTAATCAAGGAGCAATGCAATAACTCCAGCTCTGCTGGACCAACTGCTTCACAGTTCAGAATGGTAGGAACCACCTGCAGCCTCTTCCCTAGAGACTAGAACATGATGAGAGGTAGCATGTGACAGAAGCAGAGGGAATGACAACACATCTGGAGCCTTAGAAAGTTTACCCAAGCAAATTCTACTCTCAGTCCACAGCTGGACCTGCACCTCCCACCCAAGTACTCCTTGTATAAGCTTGCTCTGTAACACTGCGGCAGCTGGGATGTACAGATACTCATGAGAAAGACCATGACCGGGTTGGCCAAAGAGAGGTCACAGAATGCTTGATTAACATCCTGCTCCAGAAAAACCCGTATGCCAAATGCCATTATAAGCGATATCCCGTTAAAGCCAACAGAACAATTTCTGTGCCTTTAACCTACAGCACCCGCTGCAGGTGCCAATTGCCACTAACCAGACTCTTCAGGACCTGGCTGTTATGAGATTCTTTTGAAATAACACCCTTAATGCCTGGGGTAGCCACTTAACTACAAAAGTACAATAGCAAAGTCTTACTTTCCACGAGATCAATGCTTGTACATTACAGGTTGACACCCCAGCAAGAAAATAACTTAAAAGAAAACTCAATATTGAGCAGTAGCCTACCAGGTAGGAATATATATCTGTTACAGGAAAATTTAAATATTTAACATCCTGTGTGGTAAATATCTAATATTTACTCAAGCCCATAATGAACGCTTGTCTAAGAGAAGGATATGAAACTGCACTACAACTATGTCATTACTTAATTAAATTTCCTTTTTTAAAAAAATTCTAATTTGCCAGCTAGCTTGCTAATGATTTCATGGCCATGCTACATAAATATTATTTCCCCAATTCGCTTTAGATGCGTTCAAGCAGATATTAAAAGGGCACAAAGGTTTGCCAACAGCCTCTCTGCTCTCACAAAAACCCATGACAAAAGATCCATCATAGAGGGCTTAGAAATGAGAGGAGACGGTCAGAGGTATTCAGAACGCATCCGGCACAGGTCAGGGCTTTGAAATAAAGCATAACAGAACATCTCAGTGCTTTCTGATTATTTCCTGCTCCTTGCAGGTCACCTGTACACGGTCAAGACATGTTTAAACAGGAACAACTTTGAAAATGAAGGAGTGCAAGAGACAAAAAGAACAGTTCTTTGAAGATCCAGACTGAATCTCTTGACTTTTGAGTCGAATTCAGGATTCTGCCAGGAGTTTTCTGTGGGATTTGAGATGCTTCACCCGCTCTGTGTGCCAACTTCCAACAGGGCTTAGTTGTGCTCCCTACGCTTTTAAGAGGGGTTCACCTACAGCAGTAACAGGGTGTAGGAACACGCACATCCCTGGGTGCATTCTTCAATTAAAAGCAGAAATCCGTAAGTTTTGAACAGATTGCAAGTGCTACAGGAGAGGAACGAGCTGTGAGCACGTGTGCGGTAACGCTGACCCCGGCTGCCCTCAGCAGCGGCTGCCAGGCCTCCATGTGCTCGCACAGGCATCCAAAGCTCTTCTATCGAGCCAGCCTCAGCCAAGCGCCAGACATCCTTCTGCCTAAGCACGCACCAAAACTTCTTCTGACTCACGCCGGCAGGTGAAGTTTGTTTTCTCCAAACAATGCGCACACACACACACGGAGTAAAAAATAAACAAATTTTAAAAGCTCGAGTTAACATTCTCTGATGGAACCAACGTAACGGGTTGAAAGGGGAATGAAGCCTCGGAAGGAGACTCCAGCAAAACCACAGTTGTGTGAGGTTTCAGTTTATAACAATGCTAAAATCCAGGGCAATTATCAGCTTGGTTTGTTCTCAGTACCTGCAGACTCTCTCCTCTCCAGATTAATAGCTCAGTATTTCTTACCCTCACAATTACCACGGTCTCCTAGCCTCGTCGCAGGTGAAGTTAATGTGAGGAACGAAAGTACAGCTCTGCTTATCTTTCTGCAGGTAGCAATTTTGTTACATCAGCCTAATACACACCTGTCTCTGAGAAAACTGCTCTGTGTCACAGGCCGTCTTGTAACCATCAGATGACAACTTTTCAACACTGCCGATCTGAACTGCATTGCAGGTAACGACAACCCTGACAATTCTTCTGATTTTCTCATGTTTGATGTTTTATTTAAAACGCCAGCTCCTCCAAACATATGATCATCTAAGAATGTCAGCTTTCACTTCCTAAAGCGTGCTTGCAGCCCTCACGTTGTACATAAAAGCCTGGGAGCAGGAACCAAATGTACCTTGATGTCTCAAAAATTCAAAGTAAAATGAAAGAACCTAATGTGTACTTTATATATCATCATTTTAGGGGATCAGACTCCTTTTCACTAAGATTAGGATATTTTTCTAAAAACAATGTGACTACCTAGAAAATGTACTTTGAACCTAAGTGAAAAATTTGCTTATAATAAGAAAAGTTCAAAAGGCAAAGGTGTACGAGGCAAGCTTCAACAAAGCTTCTTTCTTCTTTTTTCCTTATTTTTCCCTCCCTCTTGAAGAGGGCTCATTAATCCCAAAAGATGGAAGACTTCATATTGGCTATGCCTTAGCAATTATGAGGTGCCTGCAAACTTCAGCATAAAGTGGATCTGTTAGGAGTTTGTGCTTGATGCTGTGCAGGGACCTAGGGATGGACTGATTGGTTGGAAGGGGTGTCCTGAGTATTTCAACAAAACCTCTAAAGCAAGAAAATGCTTCAAGTTATCACAGGACAGGAGGGCACCCAACTACTTAGCTGAAAGAAAGACCACGAGGGGTTAACTTCCAACAGACTTATGCTCTTTCCTCATGTTCCCACTCAAATGCTAAAGAATGAATTTATAATGCCAAGTTTCAACTTTGCAAAACACCACTCACCAAGCATTATGCATTTTTTTAAATGGTTTAATAATATACATTCATGCACAAACCAATGTTATAATTGCAGATTCCTTAGAACAATGAAAGACTAAACAAATCCTTAATTTGTAAGGCTCTGCAGTGCTATTTAAGGACACCTCTGTATTACTGTAGGATTTCAAGCTCAACTCTCACACTCACACATGGCAAGGACCTAGCTAACCCTACCCGGTGTGGCATTTTAGTAAGCCCTCCACAACTAGTCTGAGGCTTGAAATGAAGCAATGCAAAGCTATCACCTTCCTCCACCCCATCTGCTTTGGGGTGTGACATGCTTGGACTCAGTAAGGGCTACAAAGCCCTGCTCCTCCTGGCAGAGACCTAAGGGAGGTGAGCACAAGTCTGATGAGGAGCAGCTGAGGGAACTGGGGCTGTTCAGCCTGGAGAAAAGGAGGCTGAGGGGAGACCTGATCGCTGTCTACAACTACCTGAAAGGAGGCTGTATCATGGAGGGTGTTGGTCTCTTCTCCCAAGCTGCAAGTGGTAGGACAAGAGGAAATGGCCTCAGGTTGTGGCAGGGGAGGTTTAGATTGGATATGAGGAAAAACTTCTTCACAGAAAGGGTTGTCAGGCATTGGAACAGGCTGCCCAGGGAAGTGGTTGAATCATCCCTGGCAATGTTTAAAAGATGTAGAGATGTGGCTCTTAGGGACATCGTTTAGTGCCTGTGCTGGGTTAATGGTTGGACTCGATGATCTTGAGGGTCTCTTCCAACCAAAATAATTCTATTAGAACTTCTCGTTGGGCTGGATGTGGGGGCGACATCAGTCAGTGATTATTTGTGTGGCACCGGCTGAACAGCATTATTATTCACATGCCAGCAGCTTGCACCCAGACCACACTTGATGCTGCAAGACCAGCAACCTGCACACACACCCTCCTGAAGCCTTTGGTAAGAGAACATCCAGGAAGGAAAATATTGGTAAGGGAAACTTGAGCGTCAGTTCAGCATCCAGTATATTCATCACTAAGGGATTTTAATAAGAAGAGTAGGATCTCAAAGAACAGAACAGTTTGCCACAGAATACAGAAATCACCACAAGCAAAGAGATTTCAAGTCAAACCTATCAGTCAGGGAGATCTGAGGCTTCTTTCTCCTCCCCTTTACCATGTGTAGTCCCAGTATCGTACCTAAATTCAAAGGGATTTCACAAGGGAGGACACAGTATGTAAATGAAAAAATAAAATCTGGTGGGACATATTTGTTAGATGTGTAAAAGGAGCAATTACAGGAAGGTAACGGGTATTGTGGCACTTCGCATTCTTAATCAAAAGGTGTTAAAGGAAAAAAAAGGCTTTCGGTCTCTCCAGCTATGCGTTATCGACAACTGCGAAAATGAAATTCAAATTTGGAGGACAAAGGCTCCTACCTCTTCTAGTGCCTATTTCACTAAAAATCTAAACAATTTCAGAATTAGTTTAAGAATGCTGATTTTGTGCTGTCTGATGTTACAGACCAACACTTCAGGAGTCACAAATGACAAAGCAGCACGCCATACTGAATTAATTTCTCATTCGGCTTTTATAATCCTGTAAACACATAATGTGATTTGCACACTTATCACCCACACACTACCTTAAAACTATTCCCCAAACTGACTACATCAGAGAACATATTGCTCTTTTCAAATAAAATTGCTTTTGCAATCAAGTTATATAGGAATGGAGTTTCCCACACCCATGTAGTCTCATGGTTTAAAAAACACAAAACAAATTAGAAAAAAAAATACTCTAATCAGCAGACATACCATTTTTTTAAATTTAGAATAAGAAATCATTATTTCTTTTCTAGGACTGTTAATATTTCACTAATGCGCACTGTAGACCCATCACGAGTAAGATGTTCGCAACACCAACTAGACAAATTCACAAATTACAAGAGACCACATAAGCCTTCATTTATCCATGGTCAAACCTCATTATAACTTCAGTTATGTGATATATAACTGAAACCACACGTATCCACAGCATTTTCGAACAACAGCAACCTGTGTTTTAAGGCAGCCCTCACAAAATACTCTCAAAGAACTGCACGACATCGCCACTGATGGTTAGAAATAAAACCTCCCAGGGTGAAATATCAGTGGGAGTGAAGAGTTAAAGAAAGAGCCCTACTTTAATGTAAGGAAAATCCTTTTTCACTGTTGTGTAGATACAAAGAGAATAACTGAAGGCAACAAGAGGGTAAGTGTTACAGGGGGCAAAAGTATCCTTCCACCCCCCTGATTCTCATGGAGTAACCCCTATTCACTCCAAACAGAATCTTTACTAATTATTGTTTGATAGGGCTAGAAGGGCGGAAGATGTACAGTCATCTTAAAAACTTTTGATAATGTTTCCCTTAAACTTTATTAAAAGCACATGGATGTTTCTTCCACTCAGCAGTCAACCTAAAGGCAGTTTTTAAATACCAGCTCCATTCTCTCTTTAGTTCCCCTTTATTAGGGCAGCGGAACAGTTCCTACAGCAGAATTAAAGCCAGATGCTGACAACTGGGCCATGCACCAATGCATTTCTTAAATCCTAAACATACACACTCCTGACCTCCATGGTATCTCTGGGCAGCTGTACCTAATACACCTGTTGCACAAGGTATTACTTGTGATCAGGTACCGTCCAGTGTGAGGAATGCTACAGTCGGGCACCTCCGATTTTGAAAACCTACCTTTTCGTACTTCGAGGCCTGGATAAGAATCACAGTTAAAGATAGTGTATTACGTAAAGGGCTAGCAATATATTGTCAGAACTGAGAAAGAATTTTATTGAACCATTTTAAAACCGTGCACACAATGGTAAACTCATCTTTCTCACTTGCATTGAGAAAGGATACATTAGCAAAAAGAGGCAGTAAAACCAAGCTGGTGTGAACAGGGTCAGATTCCTTCGCTTTCAGACCATGACTTCTCTATTACCCAGGGAGCACATGAAGAAAAAAACGAGGCACTGATAAGGAAAGAACTCCCAAAAGTTTGAAAATGGACCTCAGTACTAACATGTTCGGTAAACCTGCCCTTCGACCCAACAAGTTTAGCCATGCCTAATACAAAGCTGGGAGCTTTGGCAGAGACAAAGTTTGAAGGATGCTGCGGGGACGGAGAGAAACATTCCCGCCTTTTCCACACACACGGGCTCCCGGTTTGGGGCAGGGCGCCTGGAATCGACACCGCCTTCCACAGTCACAGACAAGGTGTGAACAACTTCACGCTGGGTACCACCGCTGATGCTCATGACTCTCCCCCCCTGCCCTCCCCAATAGTGAGAAGCAGCCAATGAGCCCCCAGTGAGCGAGTTTGCCAGAAGGTATCGCTGAACATTTTCTACAGTCAAATATCATGAATCCTACAAATTTAATAGGAATGGAAGGAATCTGATTCTACAGCAGTGCCTTCAAGTAGCCAGCAGAAAGGAGTGGAGATTTATGGGTCTGATCCAAACCCCTTTGAAGGCAATGGAAAGACCGCAACAGGCTAAGGCAGGAATTGTATTCCTGCTGCGGAAATGCACAGGAGAGATGTCATCCTCTGTTAACTATTTTTCTTCTACAAGGAACTCACAGGAAAGGAAAATTTAGCCGTAAAACATGAGAAACAATGTATATTACGGAGCTTTTAGACCCCACAAGGATTGATTAAAGGATTCTTTAAAAGGTATTGATTGAAAATAACATCCAACTTTGCTTTAGCAAATCAATAGCCTTTCTTTATATTTTTTTTCCAATAAAAAGAACAATCCCCTGTCTAAATTACAATTATTTTGATTTTAAATCACAGCTTTAATTACACCATATGAGCACATACAGTAAAAAACTCTTGATTGAATTATATTGGTAGGTGGTTAAGAACGATAGCATAATTCACAGCTATGCATAGCTACTGACTACTGATGGTTGTTTAATATCAGCACTGGGTAAACCCATCTGATTACCTCTTACAAACATACTCTAAAATATTTACGTATTCTCATTGTATTTGGATCTTTGTGGATGGGCTTAGGAAAAGTTCATAAAAATTTACTCTTAGCTGCTTTTCACTACAGTTTCCAACTACCATTTAAGCTGGATGGACTAAAGTCCAAACAGAATTTGAAATGTGGTATGTTCGAGTTCCACTTCAAATTTGCATAACTTCTCACACTTTTGGTGATACTCTCTCCCTTCAAAAAAAATTCTTTCTAGTAGTACTGACATGTCCAAGTCAAAATTCTGCTCCCTGCATAAGCTCAAAATGCAATGTCTCTGCTCCAAAAAGTTTACAAACTAAAACAACAGGAATTCAAAACAAATGGGAGGAACAGCATCCGCTTGTTTAAACCAACATTCAGCAAAAGAGTGATACTGGAATCTAATGATTTTTCTTGCACACACTTCTTATTTGTAAAGCTGCATTATTCATATGCCCTGCACTTCAGAACCACTGACTTAGCAATTCCTTGGGACCAAGGAGGATAAAAATACAGAAAAGTCTTAATTAAAAAATAATTTATTGCAATACTAAAAGTTGTTTTCTTAATGAAGACTGGATTCTGCTGACAGCTGTCTACATCGCAGTATCGATGTTTTAAGGCCACTACCACTTTATTCCTTTACTTTTATAAATGCATAAAAGGTAACACTGCATTAAGATTGATGCAACTAAACTGAGTTCTTGTAGTGAAATGTCATTCTTCTTTATTATCTTTATTCTAATACTGCTTGCAAATCATACTCTGCCTGCACAACTGTTTATTTCAGGTTTGCTTTCAGAAAGCTAAATAGGAAAAACACTGTTTGCCTCATGAAAAGACTTTTTTGTTAGCAGTATGAGGAAACAGTTATAAAAGCAGAGTTTTCACAAGGAAAACATACAAATTTCCACGGCTATACTTTTGTTTACTAATAGATGAAGACACATGTAGAAAACTAAAAATTTAACATTTGTTCCTGGTTCCATTGTCAGCAATGAAGGCCAGATTTTGCTGGGGCTACTTGTGTGGCATCCCACTCCACAGGCAGCTTTACGGAAACTGCTGGGTTTCTATGTTTGGCTCAAATGTGACTTACCACCCAAAAAGAGCAGAGAGGCCCTTAGCAAACGACTGGGTATTCGTAACCACTGCATCTTTACTCAAAAAGGAATCGAGATTTTTTTTTCCAAACCGTTGCACTGGTTCTGCAGAACGGTATGAAACTGCTGCGCAAACATCTCTTCTACATGTCTGAATGCTGCTCCCATTGCCAGCATCACCAAGATCATCAAGCTGGTGAACTCTTGCCCCGACCTGTTCATGATACCTGTACTCTGAAACACCTCTGAAGGAAGCAGGTATTTTGTTTAGAGCTCAGCAAATTTCTGCTTTGCTTTTGTAAGGGTTCTAGTAGTTGCAGAAATGCACACACAGCTGCATATTTTAGGAGTTTTAATATTCATGATGTATTATGTTGGAATTGAAATCAGACAGCCAGTTTCCACTGAGGCTTAAATAGGAGTTGGATACCATACTCTTTTATGATCCCATGGGGGAGAAAAACAAAAAAATATACACCACACACACACAACCCAACCTAGCCCAGTGTCTTTGCATAAGAATCACTGGCAATGGGTGAGGGGAAGGAAAACTGTGTTCAAGAGATGGCTAATGGGATACAAAGGCCTTCCTCTTCAACACAATATGATATTAGTAAAGAAGATGTCAGGTCAGTGATGACATATCATTTTTTACCAAGCCTACAAACATATTACCTTTTGAACCTCAAGTTTTCACTCCCGTGATGCTTCTTAACCACCATAATGAGATTCAACCATGCTGAGGACTGCAACCCATAACCTTCCTCAAACCATTCAGCTGTGCCTATTTATATAGAATCTTTGCACTGAAGGTGGGATAAAGATTTAAGATCATTTAAGGCTAAGCTAAAATGGGAATACTATTCTAGCATGGCAAGAGGCAGTTGTGCTAATGTGCTACACTACTTACCCAACAGCATCAAATTCTCAGAGGAAAAGAAAGGTTTACACCAGGCACACCTCCAGTATGAAGCAACACAGCCGCTATACTCAGAATGTAACTAAACCTCTAAATTCTGTTTCGAGCATACCCTTCCTCATGTACAACCACTTCACCAATCACTTTCTGAACAGCAAAACCAGAGATTAAAAATAAATACTTCTGCTTCATGCAAAATAATGTAGTATTACATTATTAGAACCCTGGAGAGAAACACAGTCCTGTCAAAAACCACTTCTACACGTAAGAAAGCCTACAAATCAGAACTAACGTATAGACTTCCTCACATATCAAGAAAATAAAGTGGCAAACAGGAAATTTGATACCTTATTTATAACTACATCTCGGTAATGAAGAGGCTACAGGCACATCATAGACTGTAGGCATAAAGACAGTTTTTATCTCTACAAATGGTCAACCCAACAAGCAATGCATGTGTGCACACTTGGCTATGTGTTTCTGCATGTGATAGTGCAAATGAGAGAAACATTCAGCTTCTTGTATAAAATCAGAATTAAAGGATGTTAATTATTTGCTTACAAAGCATCTAGTTGGGATGCTCTTTCCTGGTCATTTCCTACACACACAAATACAAGCCGATTTCCAAGTACAAGCTGAAGAAAAACTCATGAGCAAATTTAGAAATTATTATAGCATACATTCTGGATATGTGAAATGAAAAGGATGCACTCAGTAATAACAAGCAAGTCATTTTCTGACACTCTCCTCCCTGATCTGTTTATGTCTAGCAAAGTTGTGCTTGTGGATCTTCTCTTTCAAAGAAAGGATTTTAAAGTAAATTCAGACACATTTTGTCCTATCAATCATGATCCTAGGGATCAAAGATCCTTCGTAAAGAGAATTTCCACCTCCTCCTCTGAGATGCATTCCTTAGAATATAAATATCCATAATGAGACAAGTTGTATATGGTTTTCGCTCAATAAGCACCATTGCACAGAGAACACTTGTAGACACGCACCCACAGAACTGGTAGCAGACTGATGACAAAGCAGCACAACAGGTGACTTTCTCTATCACTAACCTCAATGCCATTTGGCCTGTGTCACTCCAGGCAAAGTCACTGCTTTGCCTTAAGAGCCTAAAAGTTCTGCAGACTACATCTGGCAGTTTAGCAGAAGAGAGAATCTCTCTTAAATTTACTTTGGAAAAAACTTGTGAATGAGTTGAGAAGACTACCACTCTTATTTCAGAGTATAATATTAGGCTTAAAAAACTCTCTGATTAGAAACAGAGCCTCTAAACATGTCTATCTTGATAGAAAAAGTAGTAGAATATTAATTTTTGCAGGTATTTGATCTGGACAGTGACACATGAAGCAGACTGAAGTTTCAAAATCATATTCAGTTACTCTGTAGGACTAAGGAAGAACAGACCTTTCTTGCTCAGAAAACATTCTCTATAAAAACACAAGCCCTCCTGAAGGAATTATTTTAACATGGTCTTTAAACAATGCATTTTGTCTAAGCCATTACAGTACGTCTACTTTTCTGTCTCTGAGAGACTAGTAACAATTTCATTCAAGTATCCATTTCAACTCATCTGGTCCAAGATTTCATTGTCGCAGACCAGCTCTGCAAGCTCAACATACCATATCCAGGGATACATTACCCAGATAGGAACTTTAGCTCAAAACCAGCACCAACACTATAACACTGTTGTCCACAGAGTCTGAAAAAAAAAAGTAGATGAAGAGATACCGTGCAGTTCTGTGATTCATGCTTCACTCTGAATGGAGATGCCACCAAGTACATTACTGGTCTTTCAAGGTGTAAAAGTGGCCAACTGGCGAGGAAAGGAGGAGGAAAGGAGGCGGAAAGGAGGCGGAAAGGAGGAGGAAAATTAGGGGTTTTTAGGGGTTAAGTCTTCATTCTGCTGAGTTTTCCCTCTATTAGGCAATGCTGATACAATAAGCTTTGTGTCATCTAAGACAGGTTTACTCAGTAAATGAGCACCAGTTTGAGTAAGTTAGCTGCTCACACAAAAAGCAGTGCTCTGAGACCTGAGTGGATCACTAAGTTCAGCTGGGTGCAGTTTTTGATTTTTGGACACAGATGAGCACCTCTCCTCTCAGCATCTGAAATGAGGATCAAACTGGTCACATTGGTCGTACTCCATATTCAGTCAAGAGAACAGAGAAAGAATAAAGATTATGATGATCATACCCAGGATATCTTCTAATGTGAAATGGGGAAAGGATACCAGGAATTTATTGATATCTTTTTGATCCACGGAAGACCTTTCATACAAGAAGGGCTTTCCCAAAGGCTTCAAAAAGGATGCATTGTTTTGATTTTGTGGCAACCATTCTTTTTCTTCATAGCAATTTTCATCTTCAGTTAACATTCATGTGAGCTGAAACTTGCTCTTCACAACATTCATCCCCCTCTGTCTGTGGTTATCACAAATCCAGTATCATCCAAGAACTACATTACCACGGATGTTTCCCTCAGCTCTGTCTCCAGAAAGAGCTCAAATCAGGGGAAGAAAAAAGTCCAGGAAGAAGTGAATATGCTTTTAATTCACAACTGCACTGGTTTTATCTGGGAAGACATTCAAATGGCAGCAAAGGCTGAAAACAAAGCTGCAATTCAGATTCAAACTAAAGAGAGAATATGAAGATGCACCTATTTTTAAAACTTATCTAGATACACACCGGACAGAGGTTCTAGAGTCACCTGGAGTTCGAAAAAGGATGCCAAATGGGTTGCACTGTTCTAACTTCATGTTGCTGAAAAACACAGCTTCAGTCACGTCCATGCAAGTCCACCAGTAACAGCAAGGGAACACATTTGCACTTCCGATTCTTGCTCATTTTCAGAGCACTGTCTTGCTGGACAAAAAATTCATTATGATTATTACTGGCAGCCAGTGCCCCCAAATTAAGGGACAGTCAGGAAAGGTAGGAAGAAAAGAGCTCAACTCCATAGATGCAAGACTTTTCACACCACCTGTGTTGCTTTCCATGGAAAACAGATTTTAAAGTCACTTTCTCCCCAGTGAGATAACTTACGGTTATCCCCAAAGCTCTCAAGTAAATCACTTTGCAGACCAGAAACCTCACACAAGCTGTAGAACCCGCCAAGCTCCACAGCAAAGAGCTGAGTAAGGGAGTGGAGGGCAAAGACACTTGCCTTCATCTTTGGCATATCTCAGCTCTCTTTCCTAGGGGTCTGTAAGAGCAAAAGGTGCCATGAACTCCAAGAAGCAGCAGAATTAAGATAACAGTGTCCTCGTGAGAGAAAAGCTGTCCTGTGATACCACGAGGAGCAAGACACAGATACAGTTCTGCTAGTCCAAAACCTAAGTGTGTCTAGCAGTAATTTAGAAGCATGAAGGCTGTTTTGAGCCAGAGAGCAGCTCAGCACAGAACATTCGTGGTTACCGGTGTCTAAAGTTCCCCCTTGCCTTAACTGATCAGGCTGAAGCATCATTTTAGGCAGAACACCTTGACATGACGAAAAAAAGAAACCCATGGCTCACAGAATACTAATTATCCATGAAAAGTGAGCTTATGAGTAGGATATTTGATAAGAAATGTTTCCTTTCAACCAATAATTTTCTTTTCTTCTCTGAAATACGTAGTAGTGCTATAGTATTAGCCATATCAAGACAAATGCACACTTGCACTGTGTAACAACAGCAGCACTAATGAAGAAGATATCTGGGAAAAAAAATAAGTCAGTAATAGTAGGAAAGTTACTGAGCATTAAAAGAATAGGCAATATAAAACTAAATTGGTTCTCTATCTTATGTCTGTTGGGGAAAAAATAAAAATCAAAAGCTGGACTCATTTTTCACTGGATCATTATTATGCTCCTCTGGAAATTGTGTGCAGTGACTTTCATTCCAGGAAATAATATAAATCTAGTATTAGAGCTGAACTCTGGAGTCACACACACTTTAAAACCACAAATTTAATTGGGTTCTGGGATCAAAAAGTTATATCCGGGTTGCATTTGCCATTCTTTCAGCCTCCAATTGTCCTTTCCAAATCAGAATTGCTAATAGAAACTTTTACAAGTCTATACTAGTGAAAACTCTCACATACAGATAATGGGCTGGATTGTGTCTGGCTCTGTGAAGGTGTGCAAAGGGGAAAAGATCACAAAGAGCCTACAATACACAAGGTATTTTCTGCGGGGCCAGCCAGGATTCACAGCCTTCCCATTTATGTAGTGTAGGCCAGTGTTAGACTCTCAAAAGCACTTGAGGAGGGTTGTGGCTCGTTACTCCTGTAACAACCGACTTGACTTGCACAAGGGAAAAAACCAGGCATGCTGCACCTTCTCAAAAGGGACAATCACGGCCAGCCTTTTACAGAGCAACCAAAAGCTTTCCTTCTGCTCAAGCCATGACGGTCTCCAGATCTTTCAAACTGTACTAATCTCACCCCTGCTTTTAAGAACCCTGAAAATTCTTGTATTCGAGTTTTGGCCAAGCCAGGGACACTCATGCTGGTTTTGAAGAGAAAACAGATTGAAACTGGGTACTTATTATGTGCTGTTCCTGGGGAACGGTGCTCCTTAGCTCCGATTGCACCCTACAGAGCTCAAAACCACATCCCTTTCTGTGCCAAGAGGATGATAAGCTAAGCCTAGCTGTTCTCAGAGAGGATGCTAGAATGTGGAATTGGACTTGCGGTAGCTGGCTGACAATAATAGTTTTAGAAGAAACACATGTTACAGTGACAGTAGCAAGTTTAAGCTCTGGGTCATATTAGTGACACTCTACAGAGCTGATAAAATCATAATGCCATGTTGCAGCCAGCAGACCAATACTTTATGTAATAAATGTTTTTTCTCTGCTATACAACAGGNAAAAAAAAAAAAAAAAAGAAAATCTCTTATTTGTCTTTGCTATCAGAATCAGTCACCAGTCATTCAAAAAAAGACCAGGAAGTCAAAACACCAGGGGAGTTTTTTGCTGTTTGGTTGGGGAGTCTTATATCTGTAATTCAAATTATCTTCTAATATAGTGAAATTCCACTTAAGTTGCATATTATCTCCCATTCAAACATCATTCCAAAATGCTTGCTGAAGTTACATACAGTCACTTGACAAAAATATGAAAGAAAGGAATGAATATCAAGGGAAGAAAAAATTTCATGCCATAAAGGTGTCCTCACATCAAGAAATGATTCAACAGATGGAGTTGCAGGTTTTGTATCCAGCTTAGCAAAAGAGTGGGAAAAAAAATCTCATTTACCTTGTTTGTGGAACAATAACTCAACATTTTTCTTTTCTGTTAACATGTACTGATAAACACGAGTCCAGAACAAATCCATCAGCTGCAGGGAGTGCCTGTACTTTCAACATCCTTCACCAGCAAAGAATGTTTTCCATTCTGCTCAGGAAGTGAACCCCTATATAAACATGCGAATCAAAGCCCTCCATTCTTTAACAAAACATGTCTCAAATTAAAGCATTAAATCTTTCCTTAATCAAAGGAGCAGCAGAGGTTGAACATCTGAACAGAATCATTTTGCTGTTCAGATTTATCATTATTATTACTATAACACTGAGTAGTGACATAAAATGGACGGAGAGCTGCTTTGAGCAAAGCACCATGCAGAACACAGGGGACACACCGGCACAATGGGAAGCCGGTGAGTTATTGCACTCCGGGATGCTGCCCCGTCTTACCTGATACATGTGTGCTCCTGACCTATTACAATTTCAAAGTTAGCGTAAAGCATTTTCATGGCAATGCTTCAGGATAGTTTAATTTAATCTCCTTCAACTTACATCCAGAATGAAATTAAAGCATTCACAGTCAGCTACCAAATTTCAGCTGAGAGGCAGAACTTGCAGCAGCGCAGAGGTAAGTCCTTCAAATGCATTGCCTCGCTCGCGGCTGTGCAAACAGGGCCTAAGAAAGTCCTCAGCTGACAGAGCTGACAGCTGAAGTGGCAACATGGATAAAGGGTGCGTGCCAGGAGAATGGGAGAGTCGAGTAAAACAAATGAAATAACTTGTCCCAAGCTGAAGAGCACACTAATGGCAGAGCCTAGAAAATAAAGGATTTCCTTCCTGACTACCTGCTATCTATCAAGGTAGCTACAAAAGCTACAAGTTTGTGGCACCATAACTTTGCAAACAACTTCCGTGACCAATATACATCAAACGCTCCTACAAGGGCATGGTTTATCGGCATGGGTTTATCGAAACAGCCATCTGCAGCAAGCTGTTGTGCCTATGGTTGCAATATTCTACCTCCTGGATCCTGCTACTTCTAACCGTATTCTTCCTCCAAGTCACAAAAAAAGGCTATAATTGATCAGACCAAAGTCCACCTGGCCCCAAATCCTGTCTTCAACAACAACCAGAAACAGATACCAAGAGAACACTAAAGGAATGGAGCAAACGTACAGAGGTAATACCCTACCCTTGAGCACACTCCAGCCTTCAACAGCTCGAGGGTTTGGCACTTCACAGAGTCAATTCATATGTATCTAGTATCCTCAGCAGATTCCTATGCAACGAAATCATTCATTCTCATTTTGTACCCAGGCAAACTTTTACCATCCCCAATACCCTGTGGCAAAGCCATGCATTTTTGCTTAGACAGTGCTCAGATCTCCAACTCTTTAAGATTCAAAGTATCGTGCTCAACCCATGCAGCTATCCAAACAGACCCATCTTTATGGCTTCAAATAATCCTAAGGTTTTACCTTTGTTCAGCCAGTCAAAAGATGTCCTTATCTACAAGAATCCCCTAATTTCCAATCGTCCCTGTCCTCCCCTTCCGTCACATATTCAGCCAGCGTGATCAAGAATCACAGGCCACAAGAAAAAACTGTTAGTGAAGAAAATCCTCTTGGCAAAAATAATATTGTTTGGGGTAGGAAGCAATCTGTCCATCTCTACACCTATTGCCTTCCTCTGTGGAGGCTCTAGCATGTGAACAAATCGGCATTACACTCTCCCAACACATGGAGATGAATAACAGCATTCTATCTGTATAACTCAGGTAGAGACACAAATTCATTCCCCTTCTAAAGTAAAAGGGTTCATGTAATTTTTGGTAACCGTGGTATCAGCGTCACAACCGTGACAATAATATGCAATTGCTATCAAGGCTACCAGTTTGTCTCACCATAACTTTGCAAACAACTTCTGTGACCAATACACATCAAACATTCCTACGAGGGCAGGATTCCCAGATGGGTTTATCAGAACAGCTGTCTACACTAAACTGTCGTGCCTATGGTTACAAGAATGTGCCATGGCTAATCTGGATCTGGGTGGGATTAACTCCCTACAGCTGCTGGTGCTGAGATTTCTGGCTCTATTTAATTTGGCAAAGAACCACACAGGAAGCTGAAAGACTCTGTCACTATAGTGAAGCTTTTGACATTTTTGTCCCTGGGCCCAGAAGAACCCAAACACAACTCCTGCCAGAGATGAGTAAACTATTCAATTTACACAAACAGGCACGTAAACTCAGGTTGTAGTTTTGCTACCAATTTAAACTGCCCAAAGTGCAAGTTGTTCCCGACAGTGGAGTCCTGCCCTCACCACCTCCCTCGGCTGGGTGTTCCCAGCCCCTCTCAGGTGCCAGCACTGGTGCTCCCTTGGCCATGTGCTGAGCTGGCTCAGGGTGCCCAAGGACAGAAGAAACAGAAACAAAAAACACCACAGCAAACCACCCACGCCAAACTCACACTAAACAACCAGAATGCCTTAGCTTTCAGTAAGATCTGCTCCCTAGCCTGATTCACCTGGTAGCCACACAAAAGCAAATGCCTGCACCAGGGAAGAAGCAGCCGCCAGCAAGGACAGAATTACCTCTAGTGCTAGGACTGAATTAAATAACCATAAAACAGCAGCGTGGTAGGACTGTGCTCGCTTTCCACAGAGCTCAGCAGTGTTGCAGCGAAGGGAACAGGTCTGTTTGTCTGTAGCACTGCGTAGATCACGATCCTGCCATGCCTCTGGACAGCCGCTTCTTAAAATGATTTAAGTATCTATAAACATCGCCTGTTCAAGATTAAACAAATTAGTTGGTTTGACAGTGCACATTTACTAATCACTTCACCAACCTTTGGATAGTTTATCTAAGCCATTAAGCCTGCCTTTCTTAATAGAGAACATACTTTAGTAACGGTGTGCTGTTCAGACCCAGGACTAATTTCACAGCAACTTCACAATCTGCCATCTTCACCTCTGCTGGGAGAAGACTGCCTGGCACCCCTCACTCTCCGCCTCCGGAGAAACACAAAGGTGTACGTGAACCTAGGACACAGAGTACCCTATTCTCCACAAGACCTGATCTTTCCATGTGCACATCAAAGGGGATTATCGGGTAGGGCTGTGATACTCGCACTGACCATGCCCGTTTCGTGTCTGGGACGCTTAGGTTGCCGGGAATGCCAACCCGGTGCACATCCGCAGCCAATTAGCAGTAAAAGGCGCCTCCTGCAGAGCCCATCAAAGCCACCCCACCCCTAACAGGGCTGCTGCGCAGAGATCTGAAGCTTCTGCCTTCCTCCTAGAGGGAGGCAGGGATTCCCCACACCATACACCACAGTAGAAGATCAAATCCAGGAATGAAACTCAGATATCTCACTCACGAGATCACTCAGACTGGCAGAAACGTCGATTTTAATCAAAATCAAATAAAGAGTGAGCCAGTGAACCTCCAGAGAGCTGCCATGAGCAAAATATATACAGCTTCACTTTAAAAGGCAACAAAAATCTCATAGCCACATCTGTACAAAAATGCATTTGACATTGACCACGTTTGCCATCCCGCTTGACTTACTCCCACTGGCACGTGGCTGCAAATTGCATCCCCTTATAAAGGAACGCCAAAGAGGATCTGCCCCAAGAGAGAGAGATGACATGACTGCACCAACCTTTCTCCACGTTTTTTTCCCAATGGAAGAAAGCTTTAATTTGCAGCTACTGCTCTACAGTACTTTCTCCATTAAAGGCTGCAGGGGAAAAAAAAAAAAAAAAACCAACAAAAAACAATACCAAACCAATACAACCAAAACAACAACAAAACCAATACATAACACACCACTAAATCTGTGCATCTCTATGCAACCAGGCCCAACTATACCTGCTCAGTCCTGCAGAGAGAAGGTATCTTGCCCTTTTTCTACTGACCTAGTCATTCCTATCACCAGCATCTTTGATCCAATGTCCTCACCAATGAGGGGTCAAGGCTATAGACGTATTTTCTCAAACATTCAGTGCCTCTAGCGCGCTTCCATTTACCACTTTGATTTCTCAGGCAACTTCATCACCAGGAAGCTTAACAATGGAGTGTCTGAGATCTGGCCAGAAATGTTTCCCCACATATGCCCTTCAAACCTTCCACGATGAGTCATATATAATGCCTACTATTATCTAAGGACTTTTTATAAATAAAATCAGAGGCAATCTGTAACATACTGCCTCTGTGAAGCTGTTAAAGGAGATTTTAGTAGTAAACAGAGGTTTAAGATTGTTTAGACGACAAAGAAAGAGACGCAATGTCTACACTTAAGTACTGCAACATACTTTTTTAGACCTGCCCAGCATCTTTTTTTTTTCTCCTTTATCCCCTTCTTTTCATCAATATCTTCCTTCTCCATGTAAAACAATTTTCCAGCTCCTTTGCAGGCAATGGATTCCACTAGGCAGAAAAAACTGAAAAAGTAGGAAAGTATAAAAAGAACCACAAGAAGATGTAGTAGCAACACAGACTCACCTTGAAAACTGGCCTTTTCATTTTAGTTAATGAGTTTCATCTTTGTTATAGAAACAGGGACAATTATGTTCTCCAGTCTTTGAGGAGGGTGGCTGAAAATCATTAGCAACACCTGCATCTGCAAATCATTTTGTAATGCTCTGAATGAAAGATGATAATAAATTGCACTGACATTTATGGAACATTTGCAATTTCATCATTCAAGAGAACACAGGGATTGTGGAAGAGAAGCACGATAGAAAATCTTATATGATAGGAAATAACATGGGTAGTTTGCATTTATATAGCTTCCACCACCTGAGAATATTAAAAAAAAAGAAAAAAAAAAAAGACATCAACTGTATCTCTGATCATCTTATATAGCATTCTATAGTGTTCTTACCAATCTCAGATCAGAAAAGGAAGACTTCAGTCCATACAGCAGGGTAAAAGGCAGAAGAAGAAACCAGTCAGGAATTCCTTCCTCTACCTATCCCATGGCTTCTTAAATGCTCAAGTGCCAACATTAGAAAAAAAATCTCTAAAATATAATGAGGTAGCACAGAAATACTTATCAGCGTTGCAATGCGGGATAGAGTTTAGCCTTTTAGAAATATACTCTGAACCAAGAGATGAAATAAGTTGCATAGCATGTATGTAATTTATTCCTAAAGCAAATTCTACTGTAACTTAATTAACATACAAATACAATTTTTCTTCCATTCAACAATAAAAGGAAAACTCTATTCTATTCCCTAATGAACTACAGTCAAAGTTTCCTTTGTTTCAGCTCTCTAAGAATGGAAGTGTTACTAGTTTATTTCTCGACATTTTCTTTTAACCTTATTTGTTGCAGGAAATTTCAGGGAGTACAAACAAGCATAAATTGAAAAAACTTCCTAAAGCCATTTGGACTTAATTGTTTGCAACACAGCAGTTTATATTCCAGCATTATCATGTTGTCTAACCCCCTTCTAATTCTCCCCAAGTCTGAGAACATGGTTAGCTGGGGAGTGAAGGAGAAACCAGGTGGCTTATGAATAATTATAACTTTTTACAGTACTTCTCTACACACATTTCTACTGGCACACTGTTCTAAATTTAATGGGATTCTGAATAGTCTGAACATAAAGAGAAGTATTTACACGGAGCGGCATTTTCTGACTTGGTTGATTTACTGTTGGTAGAAAGAACTCATTAGCTGTCAGGCCAGTTGTTGAAAAGACCATAATGCCAATGCACAAAGTTGACATAATGAAAATAAAGGAAAGAATCTGGGCCAAATTCAGAGGCAATCTGTAAGGTAATGTAATTTATACCTACTTATGCTCACTCAGATTCCCTTAGAACTTGTTCTACCCAATCTATTGATGCATGAGGGACTCTAAATTGATGTAATTTATATGCCAAAGAGTCAGAAACGCTATAAGGCCCCAATGTCGAGGGCACTTAAAGTCACGCTTTCCTATAATACATATTGTTCTCTTCGGCCACCTGTCCTGAATCCTCCTTCCTTTTACCATTTCAGCCTGTGATTTATGCCCTCGAGAATCCCCAAGACGCCAAGCGAGAGGCAGGGTGTAGGTTAGTGTGCATGACTAAGGAAATCGAAGTTGATGTAACACAGAAGCCAGGGAAGCCGGGCATCTCCCACATGCACATCTACTCTCCCCATCACTTAGATTCAATTTGAGATTTGGCTCTACACGTCCTCCATTACCACTAGCAATCGAATTTGTTACTCAAATGATACAAGCAGCCACAGCTCACAGAACCTCATTTTAGGGCCAGGCAGAACGTTATGATGATCTAGTTTGACCTTCTGCAGAACAGAAGCCATCGAATATCACACAGTGATTGAACAGAGTGGATTGAACACAGCAAGTTGAAGATGAATGAGAAAGACACTTAATGTTGATTTAAAGACTTCAAGTTGTAGGAAAATTTGCGGCATCCCTCAGATATCTGTTCCAGCAGTAAAATACCATTACGTTTGAAAACGTGCACCGTGTCATCTCTTGAATTTTACTGGCTTCGGCCACTGGCTCTTCCTTTGTTCTACGAGGCTGGATAAATTTATTTATGTATTTCTAATAAAAAGTCTATCAGATTGCCTCAGCCTTCAGCTCAGTGTCTCACATTTTCTAGATCTGAAATCAAGAGAATACAAACATCGTAATCAAAATAGTTTTAGAATGAGTTGAGCTTGCACTGAAAAATATTTATACAGTCTATCTTGATAAACGCCTTTTCATCTGGAATAGGAAACATGACAGCTGGAATCTGGTGACCACAGCTTCCTTCTTCAGTTTCTGAACACTCAAGGATACTATCAGTTGAAGTGTTTACTTTACTCTCTCTGCTGGGCTATCTGAACATACTGGGAAGGAAGGGACAGAGAGCCAGGATTGTAAGCAGCTTGATTGTTAAGCCACTGGTCTTCAGTCCTTTCCAAAGGTCTATGACTGACAGCTATTCCACTCTAAGTGAACACTCCGTCACAGACAAAATTCTTGCGTGTATCCAAAAATTTAAATTTGGTCATCTAAGCTAATCTACAGAGGTACGTGGTCAGCAGTAACTCTGGTGGCAATGATATACAGTCATATTTTCTGGTTTCCTGTCGAGCTACAAAATCCTGTGTAATAAAAAATCCTACCAGCTCAAGGGAAATCTCATTTCAAATTCCATTACAACTTGCGGAGTTGCAGGAACGCATGAGAAACACACAAAGGGATGCTCTGGAGTGGCGTTCTGGTCTTCTACAAGCCAGTAAATGGGATTATCCAGAACGGGACGTTTTCATGTGGTTTGCGTTCTTGTCTCTAAGCCCTACAAGAAGATTCATCAGACAACAAAATACGCCACTGTTGTTTCTGATTTCAGAGGTCGGCACGCTAATCCATTCTGCACAGGAGCACTTGATGCTGCCTGCCCCAGCCAGAGAGATGTTAAAGGTTTACACTGCTTATGAGTGAAAGAGCTGAAGCATAGATTGGCCTGATTGCTCTTTTGGTCAGAAATCTAACTCCTGGATAGACAGTAGCCGGCTCCCAGCAAAGTTAATGTTTCTCTATTATCTGTAAGGATTAGCTGCTGTTCATATGGGACATCTGCTGCCCAAGAGAGGCACAGCCTTCTCACAGGAGCAAGCAGAGCCACGAGCAAGCGCATCACTGTAGTGAACCACAAAGAGCAGCCAACGTCAAACATCGGTTCAGTGCTTCCCATCAGTTAATGCCTTTCATCCTGTGGCCTCCTTCACCTCCAGACTTGGCCTCTGTCTGCATTTACACCTTCCCAGAATAAAACCCTTGTTTCCCCCACCCACTTGGTAACCATCATTCAGCTAGTTTGTCTGTGACTCATCCACTTCAAAACCCTGCTGACTCACAGCCCTCAAAAAAGAAACTTGCTCAAAAGGACGTCCTGAGCCGCGGGTACGGCATCCACGCCGGCCAGGAATTCAGCCAAGTCGACCTGGCCTCTTTACCAGTGAAAGGCAAGAAAGACGTACTTCGTTTGTGAATCGCTATCATTTTAAAACCCAATTAGCTCACAGGTATTTATAACTAAAGTGTACTTCAGCGGCCTGATTTCCAAAAATATTACGCACCCAGTAGCACCCACCAAATGTAATGGGCACTCAATAGTGAAAAATGAGATAAGGGTACACAGTTAACTGTTAAAACAAGAATATACAGGCTGAATATCTTGAACCCACTGGTAAAAACTGTGACTTCCACACGTGACAATACATGTTTAATGTCTTTGAAGAGTATGTGAAGTAAAAACAACAGTTGCAGAAAAAAAAAGTGTTAAAGACATTTCAAACAGAGCTGTCACTCCTGAGTTGAATGTGCTCCTTCACCACCATATTTTCTACTCAGAATGAAGTGTCTTTATGGGGGAGGGACAGCAGGCCCTCCTTGAAGGAAAAAAAAAAAAAAGAAGGAATCAGAAAAATCTGCACTTTCCTTTTTTCTTTTTCACTATCAAATTATTAGCACACTGGATGAGGTACCTTGGAAGGCAGCAGAACCTCTTTCACCAGCAGGTAAGGGCTCCAGCTTCCTCATGTCTCATCATATGAGCCACTGACTGAGAAATGTCAGCTATAGATACTGTAAACGCACTTGATTTCACCTCTGAGCAAGGGAGGATGGTCTGGATGACTTCTTGAGGTCTCTTCTAATATTATATACCTTTTAATAAAATACTATCAAGAGCACTGAGGAAATATAACTTCTCACTACAAGATTGTCCTCCCTGCTCCCTCCATTTCTCCTGGGCTCTATGAGAATTCCTCCTTCTCCACAAATTTCCCATTAAATGCAGTCTAGTTCAAATCCTGGCCTTAATATTCAGTGGTTTACCTTCAACTCCCTCTAGCTACCACCAGCACCACTTCTCAGTCAAAAGTTACCACAGACATCTGTCTTCACTGGGATGCAATTGGGAGGTGTTCATAAATGTTGGCAGCAGGACAGGTCTACGAGCTTGCTCGAATATCTGAAGTTCACAATCACATGAGATTAAAAAAGAAAAACAACAAAGAAATGACGACAGGACCAGTCATCTTCTGAATTAACCACAGGGCTCATCGCTACAACTTGAATTTCTCCAAAAATTTCTTACTGTTTGCATCCAAGGAAGCCACCCACGCATATAAACTAAGTATAAACTAATCAAGGTACTTCTCTGACAGAGCGGAAAGAGAGAAAAAACAATAATGTTATTTTTATTTACCTTTGAAATTGGGAAGACTAAGTACCTTGTTTAAACAGACAGATTACATAGCGGGATAGATAGATGATAGATTAGCAACACAAGACTAACGCTGAAATGGTTCAGAACTGAATATCCAAACCAGTTAGTAAATCCCCTCACTGTAACCTTGCTAGTTTTAAGAATTTATTCCTATCTACTAATTTAAACATTTACTTTTACTCAAATAATTTTAACAGATAAAAGACTGCATCTAACAGTTCTCATGAGCTGATACAGACTGGTATGCATCACCTGTAAAAATGTAAATATTATTTGAATGATTTTCAAACAGTCTAGATAACATTGAACAAAAAAGAAAACCTCTGTAACATTAGATACTTGATAACTTGCCCCTTATCTGCCTGATGTGACATTTAGGAAAACACATTTTTAAAAGTCAGCAATATATTCTGGCTGGTGCTTCTTGTACCCAGAACCTCAGTAAAATCATAGAAATAAGAAGGAAGAAAAAATTAAAAACTTTAAAAATTATTGCTTTGGAATATGTTCTTAAAGAGCTACTTTGCTATTATAATGTAAAATTAAATAAAACTACCATTTTATCTGAAAAATCTCACCCAACATATTTTCTCAACCACCTAAAGAAAGATGTGCCAAAGATTGCGGAGTTCACTGGGGACTTCAAAGTTGCTATCAATCTCTATATAGAAAGCATTCAGATACTGCGGTGATGGGTAGCAGTATAAAACCCTAAGAGAGAGAGAAAAATAGATAAAATGCCCTTAGGAACAAGTTTCTTTCCAGGAAAACTTACTAAACCAAGGCTTAAATTGAAACAGTATTATTTTTCTATGTAGTGGCAGTTTTTCATCTCTTAACTCTCTGTTGTTTGTAATACGCTCACAAAATGAAATTTCTTTCCTGAAGGCCAAATTCTGCCCGTCCTCTTCCCACTGAATAATTCCCCGTCGCGTCTGCAGCGCTGGGGTTTCGGCGGAGCTGCTTGGGAGGGGTCGCCCCAGCACACCCAGAGGGCAGGATGGGGCCCATGGGGAGAACATCTCCAAGAGATCAGTCTCCCAACGTGGGCACCCCGTTTGTCAGCGAATCGCTTCCACAGACAACAATGGGAAGAACATTAATACAACTGAACAGATCAGGCACAGGTTTTTGCTCTGTGTGGCTGCCTTGGGATATTCCCACTGTTAAAGCTGAGTAAGCAACAAATAAGGCAGCACTCAGCAGCTATGTGAAACGAAAAGCCAGAAATTCAAAATACTTGTCTAATTAAAAAAAAGTTAATGATCATCAGCTAAATGTTAACCCCAAAACCTCACTCTATAAACTTACGATATACTCAGGACTGCAACCTACACCTAAACCTAGGGAGTCCTGGTGAGGCCAGCTGTTATATCCCAAGCTTTTTAAAAGACTGAATTCTGCCTTTTTTTTTTTTTTTAAGTGTGACTTTTGAGCCTTTTAGGTGTATCTGGGTTAGACATTCAAGCTTTTTCCTGCAATCTGGAGGGAGATAAAAATTAGTACATATACAAACACACATATTGAAAATTTAGATCCTTTTGAACTAAAGTACCTTTAGGAATAATAAATTCCTACCACTTAATTTAACTATGAGAGCTGGTAGTAGACCAAAGCAGTGAGTATTTTTCAAAACACATGTTTCCTAAAAATAAATTCCACATAACTGCTACAAAAGCTTCTGTCACATTTTTCTTTGTCTATGCAAATAATTATTTCCTGACAGTCCTTGCATCTTTCCCAAACACTACAAGATTTTAAAAATTAAAAAGGTAAAAGGGAGGAAATTATGTCCATCCTCATTATCCAATCTAACTTGCCAAAGGCAAATGAACAATCAAGTTATTTAAATCATTAACATTATGCTGCAAACAATCTGAAGTGTTACCTGTCTAGAGATACAGAGGTAGTTGCTTTTGGAAATACATTCTATCACTGCTCTGAGGTAAAAAAAAAACAAAAACAAAACACCAAAACAAAAAGTTCTTCCTTTGGTCTCCCAACTCCCTTTTTTCAGCCCCTAAGAAAAATACAGTAGAAGTGAGAGAAGATTTCCCTGACAGCTTGTAACTGCTATTAAAAAAAAGAAAAAAAAAGGCAACATTTAAGCCCTAAAGAGCTCCTAGTCTTGAAAAGTGCAAAGTACATACGGTTCTAGTTGAAGTTAATAGGAGCTGCAGGTGACCAGCACTCCTGACTTCAAGGCCCCAAGCTACTGTACAAAGCACTGTCCCTTTGAAATTTCAGCCTAACATTTATCAGCAGCCAACTTGCTGAAGTGCAAGTCATATGCATCCCTTTCCGCCCCTAGTATTTCTTTTTTGAAAGCACTGAACAGCCATTGGAAACAAGGCTCTCCTACAACGCTACTGACCTAGTGAAATGAGAAGCAAGTATGGAAAAAAAAAAAAACCAAACAAAACCAACTCGAGTCCTCACTGAGCCCCCAGCCATTGCACACCATGATACTTCTAGAGCTCTCCTCTGCTGGGAATAGACTTGCTGTCTCACACTGACCTCAGCTGCTTTGCTCTTTTGTCCAGTTCCATTTCCTTCCCCATGAAGCCAGCCAGCAACATCAGCTAAGAATATTTCTGAAGTGCCAGCACACCAAGACGGGCACCTCCAGAAAACGACACTATGGCTTCCCTGGCTTGGCTGGCAGCACCCAAAACCTGCCAGACAGCAGCACATGGGAGACTGGCCACCGAACAGCAAAGACAGAGAAATCAAAGCCCAGGGAAGCATAAAGGTATTTGTGAACTGAACGTGTGCAACTGCTACCCTAAATATTAGAGAAAAAATAATGAAAAAAACCCTCAGCAATGCATGAACTGGGTAGGTAGAGTGACTCATCCCCAAGGTGATGGAGTAGCACACGGTAGTGAACAGACACTAGTCACCAACAACCATATCCAGGTCCTGGCACTGCTCTGCAACGCAACCTCCCACCGGGCACTTTGCTTCTCTCTGCTTTTTTCCTACCCACCTTTGTGAGGCTGCCTTATTTGCATCGCTCATAAACTCCTGCAGGCAGGGACTCTCTCTTACCCTGGTTTTGTATGCAGCTCAGCACAAGAGAACTGCACAGTTAGAGGCAGTCTGCAAACAGTAAACCATCAAAAAAAATAAAGCGGGGAAGAGTATGACTGGGTCAGGAAACACAATTGCAATATCTTTATTAAAAAAAAAAAAGTTGTGAGAGTCCAACAGCAGAACAAGCACCATGACATACACATAGGCATTAGGTGAAAGAAAAATGACAAACAGGAGAGCTCGTAAAAGGATGGGGAAAACAAATCAAAACCAAAACAAACAAACAAAAAAACCAAACAAACAACAAAAAAACCACAAACAAAACCAAAACAAAAAAAAGGAGGAAAAAAATCCAAAACAGAAAGAAAATGGTAAAGAGGTTGATTCGCTAAATCACAAAAGATGGACAAAGCACAGAATAAAAACAAGGCTTCTGGCTTTCCTTCCATTCATTTTGTACTAATGGTGCCCACACTTGATGCCTCAGCCTTTTAAAGGTCTGTCCTTGTCACCTAAGTGTTGGATGACCTCTTTGCCATTCCGGCTGGTTAAAAAGAAGGCATGAACTTACCTGACAAGCTCCTCTGAGAGCAAATGGGAACGTGGGAAAGAGGAGGAAGGAAATAAAATTCACATATCTCTACCCCAGAACAGCTGACTAGCACAGAAAGAAAGTCACCCACTGAAGGTTAAGAAATAATAAACAACTAATAATTTACTCCCTTACTAAAAGACCAGGAGAGACGAAGCATAAATGCAGTCAACTTCAACGGCTGTTGTTGGAGCATGGCAGTCGTACTTCATTCCTCAACACACACTCTAAAAATCACAATCTACATCTCTGTGGCCATTGGCACAGTTCCTCGTTCTGCTTTAAAAACACCAGTAATCAACCCTTGTTTACAGTGTTTTCACATATTTAAAACAAAACCCTTGGGACACAAGAAGTTATCGGCATCAGGAATATCATACATTTCTCTCCCATCTTCAACGTACCTTTGAGTCAAACAAGCCGTAATTTTTAAAAACACAACTACTTCCAACACAACAGGAAGGGAAGCACATATGATAATGTTACAAGCCAAGACGAAAGGAATAAAAAAAGTAACGACAACAAAAAATCTAAAATAAGTCCTGGCAAGACATGCAACATCGGGCATGAGAAAACCAAAGCCAGTTGGCTCTGATTAATCTGTATCTATCAACTACTATTTAGCTAACACCTACCCGTAAATAACTTCTTTGCTATTCCCTTGCTGATTAATAGGGTGCTATAGATTGGAAAAATTATTCTGAAGGACTCGAACACAGACCAGTCCTTACATGATGCTGATCAAATCTTGTCCACCATTTCAAATACCTTTCCCATCAGTGCCTGACAGGAGGCTCCACAAGGGCCCAGGAGCTGTGCACAGGCACTGTTTGAAAGAGTTTCTTTCCTCTGTTACTTGAAAGGATGAAGCAGTCCTTTACATCCTTATCCAGGTGTCCATGAAGGTTTTTATGTCTTCTGGAAAAATTTACGCCTAGCACTGTATGAATCTCTACACCAGTACAAGCTGGGCCTTGATCTGCCCCTCATACCACTGGTCACACACCACAGATGTCTTTTTCACCCAGGCACCTTAGTAGGAGTGCAGCCAGCCACCTTCCCCAGCACTGAAACAACGGGGAATTCCTCTCCTCCAGAAAGTGTTTCCTTTTACCCCACTCCACTTCTCCTCTTCTTCAACAGAAGGGCTCAAGGGCTGGAACGCTCACTTCAAGTAAGTGATTGTTCAATTTGCTCTGTAATCCCGGATGCCCCATCTGGGAGTCCTATTGAGTCTGGCTTCAAATGTTTTGGAGGCCTCCATCTGCTGGACTTGTGGGTACTCAGCACTTCCAGACAAACAGAGATTAACGTGCCACCTTTGACAAATGTTTTCCCTTTATTTTCCCAGCTTTGCCTCTACTCTTATAATACTCACACACTGCATTTGCTCATAGATCAGAAACAATGTTCCCCATCTCCAGGTTCTGCCCAAAAAGAGAAGGTGTGGATGTGACACAAGTCTATCCCCACACTCTCTATAATCCAGTACAGGCTTCTGGAGGCTGAGGCCATTATTTGAACGCAACCATTACATGAGCAAATAAGGTGTTTAAGGCACCTCTCAGAATGGGCTCTGAAGATTAGTTAATGTTTATACAGCCCTCTGAAAACTGAAATGACGGCTTCACGCTAAGCATTACCATCACCAGGGATCCATTTAAGTAAAAGCAGAGCTGAAAATGAAGGAAACAAAACTTATTCCTCTGCCCAACACAATTACTGCCAGACTTATGCATGCTAAAAACACCCAATAACCCATCTAACAGAGTAAATTAATGTTTATGCTATTAAGTTTAGACAATCTTATGCTGAAAGCTTTTCAAACTACAGGAAATTGCGCATTGCGCAGGGATAACTGTACACAATTACAGTGATTTTGCAAAATGGCAGAGATACAAAGCAGAAACTCAGTGGTCAGTGAGGCTTCTAACTCGCACAGATAACAAGTGTGTCCCGGCAGGCCAGTATTCTGCAGCTTTCTCACAGCTGTTTCTAGGGACAGGAATTACAGCCGTGATCTCAAAATTCAAGATGACTCAGCGCATTGCACACTTGTATCTGTGAGGCAACAACAGACAGGTGGGATCAGCATGGGCCACTACTGCCATCCTGCTCACCGCACATCAGCCAGATTTGTTATTATCCCATCTTGCACCACCAGCCAGCAGCCCCAGAAAGGGACACTTTTAGTGGGAATACTTGGATCAACCCCTGGGTTTCTTCAGGATACAAAAGCCCCAAAGAGACACAAAGAACACAAACACAAAATCCAGTGAACACAATGCTCTCCCAGGCAGAAAGCTCCCAGCTGCTTCGCTAAAGGCCACAGCAATATGTCTGCTTTACGCTTGTTTTCACGAAGGATTGTTTAACAGTACTTGGTGCAGCTCTACCTTGACATAGTAAACGTCGTCTTAATACAGCCTAGGTAAAGCATTCAGCTTAACAAGTCCTACTGCACGCTTTGTCAAACATCTGAAGAACTGCAGTGCCTCTGACTTTTTTTTTTCTGATGTCTTTCAGGTATAGGGCGGTATTGAAAGTAGTTTTCGTGAACGCAAAACCAGGCAGGGACTTGTATAAGAGCTGTCGGTCTTGTTCTTTACCATATTCATTGTATCCTTCACAGCTCTTTTCATCATCACCAGTCTCTCTTCCGCTAAACAATTTCAGAAGTGTCATTTGCACACGAAACGGGTATATATTATACCATTCAGTTACATATGGTAGATTATCAGTTTGTGTGTATCAGCTAAGCAGAACATCAACAGCTGTGTAGACACATCTCAGCTGATACTAAAAAAAGTCTTGTCGGCAGTTTTGATCTTAAAGTAAATACACTGAAAAACTTAGCTCTAATTAGGCTGAAAGGCAGATAGGATTTTCCGGAACGAACACTAAACGAATGCTGCCGATAACACCATCTTTGCAAAATATCTTGTTTGGTTTGCCTTAAAAAGATAATATTTTCAAGATAAAATATTCTGACTTACGAGTGATATATCCCTGCTGTTTTTACGTTCACAAAAAACTGAATTTTGTATTTTAAGCTGCGTGTTATGCTTCATTAATATGAAATTACCATCCTGCATCACAGACATATTAGCTGAGCTCCGAATGACCTAATTCATTTTTAATATTTCATAGTTTGTTAAAAGCTGAAACGAGAGATAACTAACACAGCTCTGACACCCCCTGTCACGAATCTAAAGATGTAGGGAAAAGGTCATGTACTTACTAACTGGCACCAGACCAAATTCATCACTAGAAAATGAGAGAACAGAAACGAAGACTGCATTTCCCATTATGCTTCTCCCTTTGTAAGAGCATCCATCAACTCGCACGATACCAACAAGCAGAATTTATTTATATGCATGTCCCCCAATAAAAGGTCAGAGACATGCGAGAAAGAGAAGAAATAAGGATTTCAGCCTTTGTCTAAGCAAGAAACAGTTCCTTCCCTTTAAAGCAAACTCAGCAGCAACAGCCTTTGAAGACCAAAAGGAGAAACAATTCCCAACCACATAAAGAAACTAACAAGTCCCTTATATGGCTAAGAATTGCAATGCCATTTTTTTTTCCACAGCCAGAAAAATTAGAACAAGAGGGAAAAATAGAGCAAACTTTAAACACGCAGTACTCTGAGCACCAGGGAATTCACACAGGCACATCATTCCAGCTTTAAGAACTGCCAAATACTTTCTTCTTTAAAGGGAAGGAGGACATTACACCAGGTGAGTCCCTGAAATCTAGATTTTAACTCTCCTGCTGTAACTATGGATACGTAGCTTTAAAAACCTTTTGTGATGTAGCGGTACATCGGGCTCCCTTATCACCTCCTCTGGCGAAACGCCTCCGTGTGAAGTCCCCTCACCTCCCTTAACCTCGCAGGTCACCAACACACCACCTCGAGGTTCTGCCAGCTCTGGCACCGTGTGTCCGAAACAGCCCTTTGCCCCCATCTACTGCACCTTCAGTCCTTGCCTCTCGCCCTCCCGCAACCCTGGGGTGACACTGGCCAGCTTCTCACCCAGGAAGGCAACTAGATCGCGTCGCACGTTGTTTCAAATAACCGAAGAGTTTCTCGCAAGCAAGTCAAACGGGAGGCGATGGTTGACCCAGCCCTGCTGCCTCCCATCGGCGCAAGGCCGGGTTTGGAAAGGTCAGGCTCCTGCGCAGCCTCCATGCTCAGCTCGGAGCGGCTCAGCCAGGCCGGGCTCTAAATATAGCTGGGCAGAGGAAGGGCTGTGCAAGGGGGTGGGGAAGGGAGCGGGAGAGGAGCCAAATGAACAACCAGTTAAATAAAATAACATCGTGCTGGTCCACCTGTAAGAACCTCCCGCTCCTCTTTCCCATGCTCTGCAGCGGAGTATTTAGGCGCAGCTTCAGGACCAAGTCTGTCAAAGCAAACTCGCAAAATAAGAACAAACTGCTGCTTGATTTATACTTGGGGAGGGGGGGGATTCAAATCTGTTCAACAACTCTTCTTCTTGAATAAATCTGAATCACATCGCAGTGACATCACTTCCACTACATGACAGCCCATAAATCATCATCAACCACATGGTACCATCCATAAAACATGTGTCATGAAGACATCAATGAGGAACAAAATATCAGAGAGCTTTACATGATAAACATGCAATCTTATGCGTCTTCAGGCTTCTACTATGATCTATAAACGTCAGGTGGTTTATTTCACTCATTTGCATCTGAATGAAGTCAATACAATTAACAGAGGAACCCTTACAGAAAAATCTGTCCAAACACTTTCATCTGCATAAATTTACCACAAATGAAACCCTTAAAAATGTAAATATTTACTTTTTTTTTTTTTTAAATAAATGACAATGCTTGATACCGAGGTTGACTTTACAACAAATAAGCAAAGGGAATTTATTCCTGCCATGGTTGTAAGCAAGCAAGCACAGAAACAAACAAGGAAGACAAAGACAAGGGAAAAAAATCCCACAAACATATATATATATACACACACACTTATATTTGCATCCAAAAATAGGAAAAATGTTCTTTTTCTCTTATTTGACACTGTAAGGCCTGAAATGTCTTTCCGCTAACAAAAACTTCTAGGAGAAGAGATTAGACTTTGCTGTAAACCAACAAAAATCAAAAAGACAGTTATGGCTGAGGAATTCAACAGGAGCCTCCGATCCACAACTAGAGAGAGGACAAGCAACCTCTGCTTCCTTCTCCTTTTAGAAACACTGTATCCTCTGAAAAGACCTACATAGAAAACTGAATTGTTTCAAATTTTGAAGAGGCTACACAGTATTTTTATCTTAAGAATTATACAAAGACAAGCAAAACCGGCTCTTCCCTCTATCCTTTACTTTCTGTGGATTAACCATGCTTTCTCTCCCACAGAAATTGCTAATGTTCATTACAGGCACTGGCTCCACGCGAGACTTCTATCACAATTAGACTTCCACTACGTATAAATCATATCTCAACTGAAGCAGACAAAGCAACAGACAGGAAGACAGAGTACCTGTTTTTTTGCTGCTCATTCTCTAAATTTATACATCAGCATAAATAATGTAAAATAGAAATTACAGCCACAGAAAACCTAAAATGCTGTTAAATACCAGATGAGGTATGTCCTCACCCGCTTGCACAATTCAGAATCATTTTGACAGACAGTTCATTTCGTCTGTAATCTCTATTTTAATTTTTTTTTTTAACCCTCCATATTGTTCAGCTGATCTGGTTTTGCCACAGGAACAGTATGTGCTTTGTGGGCCTGATTCTGCCTTCCTGAAGACAACTGAAGCTCTTTCATTCGTTTTTCAAGCGAAGCAGAACAGATCCCTCTCACTGTAACTTTTATTCAATATTATTGCTGATCAACTCCTTAAAATACTGGTACATCATTCTGCATAGACACCATTCTCAGGCTGATGTCCTGCTCATCTAGACTAGCTCTCGGTGTGGAAGTGTTTCCTTCTAAACTTCTCTCCATCACTCAATCTTGTCTATACGAGTGGGGAAGCAACTGAGAAACATCACTACACAAACATTCACAATACAGACTGTGACAATATCCGAGTAAATCACTGTTCTCCATCTCCCTTCCCTGCCCATCTGCAGTCTTTGGTATGGAACAACTATATCATAAAAGCTCTTATTCACACATGCTTTTGATATTACACTATTTAATCACATACAGCTGTAGCTGATGAGACTGTTACAAAACACAATTTTAATGCAGCACTGGAAGCAAGTTCTGGAGACACATCAACCATTTTCCTCTACATAAAATTTCTAACATTAAAAGACTTTCCTTCAANAATTAAAAAGCCCTGCTTGCAATTATATGCAAAGGGAACACTAACCGGGCTACTTACAGCAAGACCTGAAATGAACTCAGGCATCCTGCTTGGAACACAACTTTTCTTATCTAGTTTTTAATTCATGGAAATTTAAGAACTGACCGTCAGATGATTTTTACCAAGATACTTCAATTAAAGTGCAAATATACCATCATGCTTGCTTTGAAAGGCCTGCACGCATTAAAAACCAAACCAGTCCAGTTCTGAAGCATTGCACTCAACTTTCAAAGGTGCACCTTGTATAAGGCAATCTAAAGTATAACATAATACACAGCATTTGCCACAGCAAGATCCAGGCAACCTAATCTGGCAAATGCTTGTACCTTCCATCTTTTGTTATGCAAGTAAAATACACGCTCACAAAATAAATCTCTGTAGCATACAGTAATACACAAAGGTTCAAAAAGAGTAAACATTTTAACTTTCCTTTCCAACAATAGGTTTGTTAGGTTTGGGGTTGGTTTTGTGTGTGTGGCTTTTGTTTATTTGTTGGGGTTTTTTTTAAATTTAAACAGACTTGCATCGAGACAACACATGAAAGGAAAATCAACTACGAAATTCAACATTATTTTAATGTATATCATGGTGTCCCTTACAGCAGCAAAAGTATTTTTATTCAGACATGTAAGGACAAATGGCAAACAGAAATGGAAAACAAATGAGTTCATGTATTTCTGCATTTTCCAGAGAAACATAACTTCGTCGTTGTTTAAAGCAACTGGCAAAATACAAGGGTTAAGATATTAATATTACTGTCAAAATTACAGCCAGGCTTAAATATCTTTAAATGGTATTTAAACGAATTCATATTTCTTTTGGGTAGTGCTCGGATGCATCTAAAACACACTGCAGTGTACTGAATCACACAAGGGCTAAGTGCAAATGAACTTCATTCCTCGAAATGCATTTCTCTGTTTGCAAGTGTTTGCCTTTACTTTGGCACGATCACATGGGCTCCAGCTAGACTTTTGAGCTCCGGCGGCAATCCAAGCTGCAGATGGTTGGAAATGCAGCCTGAAATCAGTGTGTGGTTGATGAATTACTCCTTACACCTGACCCCTGCTTCACACCAGGCACCAAACACAATCCGAACACTACCAGCCAGAGAAGCCCTGTCAGGCAGCTCCGTATCTGGAACACTTTTCTTCAAGGCCTTCTGTATGGCCAGATGGCCAAAAGGGGGGAATGCGGTAAACTCGCTAAACAGAAACGTGAGTGAGAAAAGAGCCCAGGATTGGTAGGTACAAGGTGAAGAGAGGCAAGAGTTTTGCGCCGATTCCAAAAATACGCTTTCTAGAAGAGGCTGATGGAGCAAGGAAGGAGGTATGCTCCTGGCAGGCAACTAAAAGAGGTCCCCAATTCCTTCGTGCTCTAAAAATGGCAAAAAGGAAACATAGCAAAACACAGACGTACACCCAAACGTGTACCCATAACACTGCTCTGTTAAGCTTAAATTCTTCTGAGTACACCTGTTTGAATTCCCCCAATTGTTTTTTCCTCAGCTGGGGCACGGATCTGTCACTTCACAGACGTGCTCATTAAGCCGCTCTCGCCTGCGGGCCAGCCTGCACACTTTCCACATCCACAGAGACAGGATTTTTATTCATGTCAGCGTTGGGAAATCACACTTCTTCCTTTTGTGTGTGTTTACATGTGCATCAGGCATACAGCTGAAGAGGTATCGTGGGTACAATAAATGCTGCCTCTCCATTCGGGGTATTTTTACCCCAAATGCAGGTACAGTGATTGTAAACCAAACAATTCCCCTTGGCAGGTAACTGTGGCACCTCCTCCTTTCGACTCAAGTGATTCAGGTTGTTTCAGTAGACTGTTTGCAGAGAGAGCTTACCCCAGTGCTAGGTTTAATCGTAAGCTGCAGAAGACAAAGATAAAACATAGTATCTACTAAATTCAAGAGATTCTTTCAAATATATTCAAATAGTTCAGTTAAGTTTTTTTCCCCCATTTTTCATATCATTACATGATATTTCATGGTGCTCAGTTTTGTTTCCTCTGTGCAAAATGGCAAAGAGAAAAGAATTTGCTTTGGCAAGCAAGAAACTAAAGAAATTCAGGCCACAATGCAAGATTTGGCATCATTATTGTTTCATACGCAACCATTTATAACATAGTCCTGTAAACCAGTTGTTTGAGTAGTTATGCCACCAGCAAGGATGCAACTAAGGAAATTTACTTAACGTCTTAAAATAAAATAAAAAACTACTGTAGATTCTCATCAGATACACATGAGCTGAACCACTTCCATGCAATGTTATTTGCAGCAAGAACACAAGACTATTCTTCACTTCCAACAAGAAGCAAAAACATTTATTCTGAAATAAACTCCTGGGACAAGCAGACTCTGCTCCCAGGATCTGCTTAAAGAAGTTCCAACACTGTACTTTCAAACTGCCATTGTCAGGCAGCCTCATGCCACAACGAGAAAAATAATGTTGTGTCTTTCCTCAAACTCAGTGCTTGTCCTTAAGAGACACATTAAAATCCTTGCAATTGTCTCTTAAAAATGGACCTCCGCTCCAGCCCTTTTTATTACTGGATGACAACAGGTTTGTCCAAACCTGCAATTAAAGTTTTAGCTTCAGTGCTGGCATCTGATATTGTAGGAGCACAAGCAAATTGAATAACAGAGCGTTGTGCTTCATGTTCCACAAAAGCCCATGAAACACTAAAAACTTAAAGCAATCAGACAAACATATGGAATCCATTTTTTCTATTTATAATCCCATTACCATATAGCTATTAATTTACACCATTTCTGCACAGCAACGTGCAGGCTATGTTAGAAGACACAAACGCAGAGTGTAGACCGAGATCTTGCGCAGCTCCGTGCTCCCCCGTGAGCAGGACATGATGTACAGTAACGCGGCACTTCCCAAAGGAGAACTGAGACAACTTCACCAAACAAGAGAAGAAAAAGCAGCGCTTCACCCAGATACGCTGAGGAACACGGATTTCCAAACTTTGCCCGTTTAACGTGCTCCCACTGCATGTTTCACGAGCTGCACGCAAATGTCGTAAGAAAGCCTAGAATTTATTTCTTAATTACAAATGAATGCACACACCACCCCCCCCCTTCCACCAGTGTGCATGACTATGAGCATAAAAACACATTCTTTCTGAGGAGCTGAATCCTACCATGCTCGGTACAAAGAACAGTTTCAGGAAAACAAAAAGCCGGAGTTCACAGGACAGCTGGAATCATACAGGGGTTTATTAATATGTGTTGCTCCAATAGGCATGATAAAAGATGGAGCTTTCCACCACAACGATATTTGATTACCCGACTATTAGCTTTAGACATACAATGGATCGAACTGCTTTAAAATGTCCCAGAAGCTGATGGCTAGTTTTAAGGTAACAAAATCCAGATGCTGCCTGTCTGCACTAATTTAAACTCTTAAGGTCTATAGAAGAAAAATACTTGTATGCCTCTGTATATATTTGTGTTCGATATGCGTTTATTATTTAGGTTTTATGCATGCACTAAACTGTGCAGAAAGGAAAAAAATAAAAATTAATGCCATATAAAATGTATCACCAATTTGAAATTTTACCTGTCCTCACAATAATAATGCATACGTGCAATGACAGACACACGTGACTTTTCACAGGGTTCATAATTTTATATACCGGCTATAAAAGTGCGTTTAATTTATTTTTTAAAGTATTGGGTTAAAAAAAAAAAAAAGCAATGGTATGGAAAAGCTATTGTTACTATTTTAAGCTCAAATACAAGGCTAATTTCCTCAAAAAGCTTATTTTACAAAGTAAAAAAATTGAGAAAAAAAAAAGGCGGAATAAAAAAAAAAAAAAAAAAGACTGGCAAAACGCAAGCTACGTGAGTAAAAGGCATGGAATGTCCAATATTTCTCCTCCAATACTGGAGGCTATTGTTCTTTCAAAAAAACACCATCAATTGTTTCATGTCCTTGGCTTGCCAGGTTTTGAGGAATAGCATCAGTCTGCGTCCCCCAATCCCCCAAACAGTTAAAGCTATAGGCAATATTGCAGTCAAGCTAGTGACGGGCTGCTGCTGCAACAGCAACAGTACACTCTGAATGGTCACAAAGGTAAAATGCAATTTGGATCGACCTTGAAAGGAAGAAGAAAAAAAAAAAAAAATCACTCCAAAATACAAAATTTAAAAAGGCTAAATTTTATACCAAAAAAATATCTGCACAATACACTCAATAAACAGCAGAGCAAAGAAGCAAGAGGTAACCCTGCCATGAATTACAAGGCTGTAATCATATTGAGTGGTTCTGGTGTCATCACAACTCCAGTCAGCCTGAATCGCAGTTTTGACAATTAGTTAATTTATATAATGCAGCAACCAGGCTACAAACATTAATGGGAAAATAATTTTATTAACAAGGAAATATAACTTATCCTTTCAGAGAACTGCAGCCAGTTCAACGTGCTCCAAACCAGAAGTCTGGAGAAGTCAGCCTCCCCTGTGGCACTTCACCACACACAGACGCACATGTCAAATGTCCCATGTGTTAAATTTGCCACCGAAGCGCAATGTGTATATGTGTATATAGTGCCATATGCACATATGTTCACCCTGCCTATTCCCCCCCTCAAAGGACATCAGTTTATTGACTGAAACTGTTAAGCTGTGGCTGTGAGGTCACACTTCAGAACAGTTGAGGTTTGGGGGTTTTTTTAAATTTTTTTAATTCTTTTTTTTTTCAATACAGTGTCCTAACAGGGTTTGCAAACTTTCGGTTTAGAGATTTCTTTTGTTACTGTCCCTTGGTCACACAGGAAATCTTTTCAGAGAGCAGACCATTATACAATGGCATTAGAAAAATAAAGCTTTAATTAACTAACTCATGGCCAGGTAGCATTGACTTCACTCAGCCTCTTTAAGAGATGCAGGCCTGCTTTCCAGTCTGCTGGCATTTAAAAAAATATAAAGAAAAAGAAAGTCCCCGCTTTAATACGCTCTCCTGAAGTGGCTACCCTCTATTTCTAGACCTTTTAAATGTAACAGAGTACAGCTGTATCATCCTCAATATTTGAGGAAATACTAAAATCAGCGCAATGCACTGAAACAAACTCCACCAGATTTACAGTCAGTTAGATCCAAGCTCTCCTCTGAGCTCCACAGCATCTCCTCCTCAGCTGATTAAAAGTTTGAGTTGCCACAGACATCTTTTCTAACAGCAAAATGCTTTCAAGCTCCAAATACACTGTAGAGGTCACTGGAAGAGCCACCAAAACGGCATTTCGTGCCTGATGCTGTCCAGAGCAATCTTTATCCTATGCCATAATAAACACACTACCTGCCTGGTGTTACGATAGCGTTAACTGCACCGATCTCCACAAACAATAAAAGGAATTAGCCGACGCCAACAGCCCTCAGGAAAAAAAATAAAATCAAATTAAAATAAATAAAGAACTGAAGGCAAGGGCAGACAGTAACCTTCCTGCCTCTCTCACGCCTGCTTTCTGCCTACCAGCGCGGCTCTGCGTGACACCAAACCCGAGGAAGCGACGGGAAAAATCGCCAAACAGAAGAGGCGAGCCCGCAATTTGCGCCGCTCCACTCTCCATCACCCGCCAAGCGCCCGGCCCCGCCGTACCCTACCTTGGTTTGGAGATAGTGGGGGTAGTAGTAGGTGTACTGGGGGTACATTGGCTGCTGGTCCAGGCGTTTGCCCATGTAGCTGGAGTCCTTCTGGCTGGTGCAGGGAACTCGTTGGCAGGGTGTAGTGCCCCAGGGCCTTTCTTCCTCTCACGCCGCTATTCCTGACAGCGCGGGCGACGGAGGAGGCTGCCGAGACTTCCTCGCCGTCTACCGTGCGCTACTTCCAGCGCAGCCAAAATCGCGCCCGCACGCACATATATGTGTGAGTGGGGGTTGGGGGGGAGGAGGGGGGCGTTCTGGAGGGGTGCGTGGGGGGGTGCGGGTGTGTGTGCGCGGGGCTGGCTGGGTGGAAGCCCCCTGCCCGGCTGCCCGCGGCGGAGCAGCGCGCCTCCCCGCTGGCAGCACCGTGCCTCCGGCCGTGCCCGCTGCCCGGCGCGGGAGGGAGGGAAGGAGGGAGGGAGGGAAACGTCCTGCGAGAGGAGCCGGGAAGACAGTGCAACTCCAAAACCTCCGCAGAGCCGCCCGCTCGCTCTCCTCGGCTCGCCCCGCTCTCGAGCCCTCCCCTCTCGCTCCCCACCCACCCCCCTTCCAACAACAACAACAAAAAAAAAAAA